>CAJHQP010012968.1:0-10512 GCA_905132765.1 Moricandia arvensis | reverse complement strand
TATGTTTCAGAACAATTAGTAATTTATATAAATAAAATACGAGAAACACTCTGTCTCTATATATACTATATCGAGTATTGATTCTTCTCGACCGGCTTCTGTATTAATAAGAGATATTCAAAATATCATGGTATAGCGAAAAGAGTGTGGGATAGGTGTTTTTTTTTCTAGGGATGAGATGTGATCTCCCCACACAGGCGTAAAACATCTGCCAAGTTCTCATGTTCTCATGTTCTCAAAGACTTCCAGCAGAGATAATAAGAGATTTTCCTCTAGAAAACGCTATAATACCAAAAAAAAACTCTATAAATGTGACATCCCGACCTAACATAGCTAAAATGGTCGGCGATATCATGACATTTGTCTCCAGCCAAAAGATCGAAACAATGTGTCTTTAGGATGGGATCCCATGACGTCATTGACAAAAACCCACAAATATGAATCGAACATGAAATGAAAAAGGAGGAGGGGTGAGCATTTCGACAAAAGTGTAAGGGAATCTCCATGAGCCCCCGAAATCATCACCCGACATTCACCACACAACATAACAAAATCTCTACCTAAAAACATCCAGTAAAGCAAAAGTAATCAACACGAAAACTCCGACGTGCCAACATAAGACCACACCACCTCGTTCGGTCCCCGCGCTTCTCATGTTGCCGCGTGTTACCTCACCACCTCGATCGGTCCCCGTGAGTTCCATGCCTTCACGCTATTAGGCCACCTCGTTCGTCCCCGCGTAATCCGCGCCACCACTTTCACACGATCACGCCACCTAGTTCGGTCCCTGCGCGATCTGTGCTACAACATTCACATGATTACGCCACTTCGTTCGGTCCGCGCGCGAGCCATTCTACAACATTCACATGATCACGCCACCTCGTTTGGTTCCCACGCGATCCATGCTACAACATTCTGAATCATGCCACCTTGTTTAGTCCTTGCATGACTCAACAAGAAACGATGCAACGCCTGAGAACTCTCCAACACGTTACACCGGCACACATAGACCTTATGACCTTTCCTATATCATATACACTATCCACACATGCTTATTCCCCACACAATACAAACACCCGCATACAAATATCAATCATCATACAACCACATTCAATTTAGTAACCTATGAGTAGATCTAGGTGTTCACACATTACAATACAATATATAAGTGTATATATATATGATATAGATCTTGTATCAAACAACTACGCGTATGCTTATAGATAACATGTAAGTATGAATAGTTTAGTTAGAAACTCCTACTATGAAGCGATAATGAAAGAATGAAGGAAGAGATCACATCAACCCTCACATTGGTCTTAGATCTGCGGATGGAAAAGAGAGAAGAAGCAGATCTGAAGCCTACGGCTTTCCACAAAACAGATCTACAAAGAAACGGGTAGGTGCTACCACCAAAGACCCACGATAAGAGATTTAAGATAAAAGAGAAGAAGGAGATGAAGGAAACAAGAACTAGGGTTCTTTACCTCACCGATGACCAGATCTAGAAAGAAGACTAGAGAGATCTAGACAATAGGAGAGATCGGCTTGATAGAGATCTCCAATGGCTTGGCTCCGGCGTGCAATGAATGACGAACAACCAGAAGAAAGAGACACCGACGAAAAAGGAGAGAGATAGGCCAACCAACAGAGAACGAGAGAGAAGAAAAGAAGAAACCTTGACAGCTAGGGTTTTCAGATCTCTCAGAAACTCTGTAGGGCTTCACTCTTTATAGGAAAAGAAGAGAAAACCCTAGGGTTTACTACGTGTGCCTAAATTAAAAAGAAGGGAAAATGGGCTTTTGTCTAACTAATAAAGAAGTCCACATACCGGCGGGCCGAGATGTGACAATAAAACCCATGTTAGATTTGTTCTATTGAGAATGATGTATTCGGAAAGTAGATGTGGATTGAGTGAGGATATTTTTTACACATCAACAACATGAGAAAATGTGATAAATGTGGGTTTATTGTAGGTTTTCAACTTAAAATTAATTGGTGATAAGTGAATTGGTCTTAACCATTTATATATTAGTTAATTATTTCTCCAACTACCGATGTAGGACTTAGTTTCATTCATTAACATTCTCCCTCACGCTCATGCGTGGAAAATTGTGAGAATAACATCCATAGAGAAGTCTAACATCGGGTGACTATGATACCTTGTTAGATTTGGGCTAATTATAGGCTCAACCGAACTGAAATTGATTCGGCCTATCGAAAGAGGCTCATTGATCCTAAACTGACCTTGCCCGAATGGTTTGGGGGTATGGCCGAACCGAATCTTAGATTGGTATATTTTCATCTTTTCATTTATAAATGTATTAATTTTAAGAGTTATGTCTTTTCATTAGCAATAGATGCAACTTATCATCTTAAAAACTAATAAATGCAATTTTTCATTTAAAAACTTAAAAGATTCATTTTTTCATATTAATACACTAAATTCTAGATATAAAACAACTATAAATATTTATGTAACATATATGTATATATATTAATAAATAGATATGAGCAAAGTAAAAGTGAAAAGACACAATTTTTCATTTCAAAAACTATGAATGCAAGTTTCATGTAAAAGAAAAAACTAAAGAGACGCAACTCATGTAAAAAACTTAAAAAAATTCAAATTTTAATACACTAACTTAAAGATATAAACAATTTCAAATATTTGTGAAATATTAACAAAAAGATACGAGCAATATAAAAACAAAAAGACAAAAAATTTCATCTAAAAACAAATAAATGCAAATTTTCATGTAATAATATAAGAGATACCACTTTTTATATTTACACTAAATAAACAATCGTAAATATTTATATGAAGTACTAATAAATGGATATAGGCAAAATAAAAATAAAAAGACATATATGTTCGAACATGTTGAGATTGAAAATGTGTGAATGGATTGTCATCTGAGGGGTGCAAACATTTTGTGGCCTGAAGGAGTACGAAACATTTCTTGTCAGGAGGTGCGATATCGCGTATCCGAAGAGGTTCCAACATTTCGTGTCCGAAGGGTGTGTATGTGCCGTATCCAAAGGGGTGCAAATGTATCGTTTCCGAAAGGGTGCGAGTGTGTCGTGTATGAAGGTGTGCGAATGTCGTATCCAAAGAGTGTGAATGTGTGGGAATGAATAAATGCAAAGGTATTATCACCAAAGGGATGAAAATGTATCGTTAACGAAAGGGTGCAAACGTGCCGTCACCGAAAAGGTCATAATAATCTATATGAATAGTCATGGCTTTTCGGATTTGTAATAGTTATTTTTAATAGTACTTTTACAATTTATTTTGAATAGACACATGATTACTAAAAACACCTTATTGCATAATGAAAAGATACAATTCTTAAAAAATATTTTTGTTTTAAATACTTAATGGTTATTTTAACATTTTTTAAAATTAATTTCTTTTTTTTGCAATTAAAACACATAAATTTTATTATTAATATATTTTAAAGAATGAAAGTAATGAAAAACACAACATTTGACTTTATAATGAAATGTCACAAAATTAAAGATATATATATATATATATATATATAATATTTAATAAATTGACAATTTTTAAAAACTAAATTCAGTTTAATAACTAAAAGACATGTTCGCACCCCTTCAGACACATCACTTTCGCACTTCTTCAGACACGAAATGTCCGCATCCCTTCAAACACTAAATTTTCTCACACCTTCGGCAAAATGTTTGTACCTCTTGCGTCACAAAATATTTGCACCTTTTCAGCCACGAAACGTTCACATCCCTTGGCTGACAATCCATTCGCATCTGTTTGGGTAATGACTCATTTGCACCTCTTTGGTGATGACATGTTTGCACTCTTTAGGCGACAATCTATACCCATTTTTTGCCGAACGACATGTTCACACCCATTTGGTGATGATCTGTTCGCACTTATTTGGTCATGATATGTTCGCACTCTTTAGAGATTATACTTTCGCACCTTTTTGGTCACAACACATTCGTACCTATTTGGTTCAGACATGTTGGTACGTCTTCGAGGTACCACAAAGTTATTAATGTTTTCTAAAAATATATATAACTGTATAGAAGAGATCTTAGAAAATCTTTGATATTTTGTTCGATTATAGTATTTAAGATATTATCACACTCTAGACACTTAGGAAATTATATCATTCCTGTAAAAAATGTGAATTGGCGAACAATGATGAAAAAGGAAAAATACAGACAGAAGTGGCAAACAATATATATACATCTATGAAAATATGTAGTTTTCAAAATGGTGTGTATTTAGAGAATTGTTGGTTAACAAAAGAAACACAAAGACACATTATGAATTAGTAATTTGATGAAAATATATAATTTTTGAAAATATTAATAATCTTATGAATATATATATATATATAATATTATTCTTTTTTCTATGAAAGGATTTAGTGATTAACTTTTTTTTTAAAATACAAATTTTCAGTAGATGAACGTATTTTTTTGAATGAGTTTATAAAAGGTTTATACTACGAAAAATTTTAGTGGTTAAGCTTCGGAAATATACAAAGTTTCTATCATGAAAAACCAATGTCATCTTTGATAACAAGTCATTGCAATAGTTGTTGCTTAAAGTATTTGGTTATAAACTATTGTAACTTTTGGTGTTAACCATTACAACCTTTAACTAACCATCACAATGTAGGGTTATCAACTTTGTAATGTTTGGTTTCACCCGTTATAATCTTTGGTTATCAACCATTGCAATCTTTCATCATCTATCTAAGAAGTTGTGGGCATTGACAAATCACACAATCACGAATAGACAAGTCTATACTATTAAATTGGGATCCTATTGTTAAAATTTAGGATTCTATCCTAGATTTTAAGCATATTTATAAGATAATTTCATTATTTCTTTTTAGAATCTTAATTAACTAATCAACTAAATATTTCATATATTTATGGTAACTGATAACGTTTTCTATTTTGTGATTAATAATAATTTTTCTCTTATCAAAATTATGATTTTCCATTTAATTTTAATATCATATTTCCGTGCATCATATTATCTAACGATACAAAATTTACAAATTATTATTTATTGTGTCATTTTATCTTAATAATGATATGTCAATTCAATTTATTTTAAAAACTAATTTTTAGATATAAAATAAGTAAAAATGTAAACTTATCATAGGTTATTAATAATGAAAAGAAACTAATAACGTTATATGAATAAATTGTGTTCTGTTACCATTGTTTCATTTTTTTTTCAAATGACAAGAGAGTTTTTAGTAAAGAAATTACAAAAATCAACTTTCTTTAATATTAAAAATATGAGTTATTTAACAAATTTTTAAAAATATATTATTAATTTTTATGGGTTTTTTTAGCGGATCAACGGATATCATATTACAGATTAATTGCGGGTTTTAAAATATATACCGGGTTGGCTCAAATTTTTAATTATTAAATTTTAGTTAAATCTTAACTGGATTATACAAAAGTTGTCGGAAGTACCGGTTCAACTATCGATCTGAGTCAAATATGAAAACATTACGTGAAAATCGAACATTATAATAAAACAACTTTTAAATTTTTGTGTTTGAATAATTAATTCAAATAAATTTTATCAAAATGGTAAAATATATCCGCGCTTTTAAAGCGCGGGTCAAAATCTAGTAAAGAGATTAAAACATGAAAATCTCTATTTGTAATTCTTTTTTTTGCTTAAGTTTGGAACTTTAAATTAAGAAACTGATTAAAATTTTAGAGTATTTTTACATCAGTAACACTTTATCTTATATGTTTTAAAAGATTCAATAAAATTTATTAATAATTTCAAAAGCTAAATTCATAATTTATAAATTTAATTGATTTATTTAATTATTATATTAATATAATAAATATTGATATTTTATAAGAATTCTTCTGAAAATTTAAGATATTATTATAAATGTAAAGGATTATATCAAATAAATTAACATACATTTACTACAATATTCAATGTTACACATTTTTTTACAAAATGAATTTTCGTGCGATATCGCACGGGTTCTTTTCCTAGTATTAATAATAATATTCTAAAAAAAAAAAAAAAAACTAAAGATATAAGGTTAAATATATATAGGTTTGGTTATCTTTGGATATCCATTCCGCATCGGATATCTAATCTCTCCTAACTCAATAGATGTTCGGGTATTTTACTATTTTGATTTAAATTTCGGTTAAAGTTTTTCAAGTCGGGTTCGGATTTGAATTTGAATATCAACTATAATGCCCACCCCTATCACGTATGTTCGGGTGAAAGTACTTACATTTGCATCTTCCAAAGATTGGTCACTTTCTCTGTTTCTACATATATCTTATTGATCGAATAGCCAATGGGCGGATGCAGAAGCAAACATACAGTGGCCCATGTGCCGTCTGCGCCAAGACTTTAGGTGCTGGAAGCAAAAAAAAATACTATATATTTTTAACAACAATTATTATTTATCATTAAAAGTTTTTTGGAAAATTATTAAAAATATCAGTTTTCTTGTACAATTTTTCAAAAATATTTTAATCACTTTTACCTTTGTTTTTTAAGAGGAAAAAAACACACTTATAACCATTGGGTTAATTAATCTAAAACTTAGGATTTAGAGTTAATGGATGGTGTAGGGTGGGGGTCGGGTTTAGGAATGTAAAATTTAGGATTCTAATTAATTTTTAAAAAATTTGCCCCCTTAAAAAGTGGTATTTTTGAAAATGTCTCTTTAATGAATATAAAAATGAAAAGTGCCACAAAAAAAGTGGTATTTTTGAAAATTTCCAAAGTTTTTTTTGGTTTAATTACCATTTAAAAGTTCGTTAAAGTGTTAATAAAACTATTTTTAATCAAGTGTGGAAGTTGGGTTTGAACTTGGATTGGAGCCTCAAAACAAACTTCAACTTTAATTAAACACTACATCATAGTTGAATTATTGAAACTGTAAGCCCCATAATTATATAGTATATTATCCTATTTGGAATCTCATCACTTAGTAAGCACGACTCTAATGATATGAATACTTATACATACTTAAAAGATTATACATTTAAGCGCCAAATTAGATATTATAATGTTTAAATTTAATTTTCTATAGAGACCTCACATGTCTTATTTTTGAATCGGTTGTTGGATAACAGATCCTCTCCTGCATGTTTTGCCCATTCCCTTGAATTATTTTTGGAAATATCTCCATAATAGCACTGCAAGATAAATAAAGAGGATGTTTGTCTTGAAAACTTGAAACTTTTCCTGGAAGTATCTTCTTGTACATCATTGAGTTTTTTTTTTTTTGGTCAACTGTAAATCATTTGAGTTTCTAATTATTAATAACAAAAAAAACAATCTTCCACTTATTCATAACGCAAACCTATTATAGATTTATAGAGAACATTGTATCTAGTCATTTGAGCGTTCAGATGTCATAAGTTGAATTGTTTTTGTACCCGAACTAATCGAAGTAACTTTTACGCCAAACTCAAGAGCTCTCTGTACCTTCCTTGTGAAGCAAGTCAACGTTATCATGAGACAATTGTTCATAAGAAAATAAACCTTTTGTGTACGTATCTCAAAATTATCACCAATATCTTTCAAAGGAAAAGAAAAAAGAACTACAAAGAGATTGTGTAATACAAAAATGAAAGAAGATTCTCAAGATATCTTTCTCAGAATGCGATGAAAAAGATCAATCGATCTTAACAGAAGAGTAGATAAGCCTGGTGAACCAAAAGCATGCGTAGAAACCAATTGCTCCCGTGAAGACAAAGAACACGTACGAGACAATGAGCATATACCCGAAGTAGAGGATTGCAGAGACGAGCTTCGTGATCTCGAGCTTAGTGTAGAAGTAAAAGGCTGCGTAGAGAAAGAGGTAAACCGCGGGATGAGCCTGATGTTAAGTAAGATCTCCACCACCATTGATAGTCTTCACTGCAGAGCTGAAAGTAACAAAGAACGACCGTGATCTCTGCGCAAGTGATGATCAAGATGATGAAGACGATGAAGAGGAACCCGAATATGTAGTAGAACTGGTGTAGCCATATGGAGGTGAGTATGAAGAAGAGCTCGATGAAGACTGCACCAAATGGTAGAATGCCTCCGATCAAAATGGAGAAGATTGGATTCATGTACCAGGCTTGTATTGGGACCTGTCTTGGTATCTTGTTGGTTTTCACTGGATCTTCTAGTGCGGGTTTTCTGAAACCTATGTAGCTACCGATGAAGACTAGTGGCACGGAGATTCCGAACCAGAGGACGACAAGAGCAAACATTGTACCAAATGGGACCGCACCGGATGACTTCTGTCCCCAGATAATGGGCGTTAAGGACGAAGAATGCGATAAAAACGGTCGCTGGGAACATGAACGCTGTCTTGAGAGCGATTTTCTTCCATTCTGTTCCTCTAATGTTTTGTAGAGACGGGACGCCGCGTATCCGGCCAAGAGTCCCATGAAAACCCAAAGCAAAAGCATAGCCGTCATAAGACCACCACGGTTAGAAGGAGACAAGAAGCCGAGACACGCGAAGATCATGGTGACAAGAATCATTCCAAAACACTGAACTCCAGTTCCTGCATAGACACAGAGCAACTCCGGGTTTTCTGGAGGTCTGAAAACATCTCCATGGACCAGTTTCCAACCCGTCTCTTCGAGGACCTCTTCATGAGTCTCTAACTGATTGTAGTTGGAGATATCTCGGTAGAGTGTTCGTAGCATGATCATAGCGACCATACCAGAGAGGAAAAGCACAATCATCATAGAGTTAACAATTGAGAACCAATGGATCTGATCATCAGCCATGAGAAGGTAAGTGTCCCACCTAGAAGCCCATTTCACCTCACTTTCCTGGAAATCAACATCATATGTGAAGATAATCTCGCTTCCTTCTTCGACCTCTTGAGGAGACTCGGAGTTGGTGACAGCACGCTTTGTATGAGGATCACATGTTGTTAACCTAGTCTTTTCATTCCACTCACCTTCATACTCATGCTTTACACTGCATTTGAGATATAAAACCATATACATTTTAGTCTACACACTGCAGAACCAGTTTCTTAAAAAAAGATCATAAAAACGCAACCTGAAGGGTTTGACCTCAAATCCGACGATTCTTGAAGAATCAGTCTCTATGTCTCTGTGAAACCTAACAGTGAAGGTCAAGTGGTTGTGGATAAAATACTTTTCCTCTTTTTTCTACAAGAAACCAGAGCATAAAAGCTAAGAACCAAAACTCCTTCATTTAAAAACATAATATAGAAAGGTGAGATGATTGAAAGCTCTTACGCCAACAAAGATTCCCTTGAGACCAACATGGAAACCATGTTGATAAACCACAACATTATTCTGGTCTGGCCTTTGAACCGGAACAACTAGCGGAAGGTTGTCCAAAATCCTACATCACAAAAACAAAAAAATCAATTTTTTCCTCTCTTAAAACACATTCAACCAAAATCAACCTCACATGTTAACACGATATTCATCAGAAATCTTCTCCTTCATAGCCTTGGCGCTTTTCTTATCGAGCTTTACACGACAAACTGCAGCGCACATCTGAGATTCCCTCATTTTAAACTGCAAAAAACAGAGATCACATCAAGACAGAAAGAGAAAGAAAGAACCAAGAAGTGATGATGAAAGAAAGAAAGAAAGAAAACAAACCACAAAGGGAGAGTTCTCGATTCGATCACCACGTAAAACTTCCCCTAGATTCTCTGCACTGTCAACAATCTTCTCTGGACGACAATAAGGAAGAGAGTAGTAGGAGTATGGAAGCTGAGTCTTGGTTGATGTCAGTTTATTCACCTTTACCATCAATGCATCTCCCTGCAATTCCATCATCATCAACAAAATCCAATTTTTTTTCACATGAATATCCAGTTTTGATTCAAATATACACACAAATTAGTGAAAATTTAATACAATTTTTAATACTATTCTATAACAATTTGTAAAACTCTATGTTTATGTATAATTAACTCTTAACAAGAGCTAGATTCACGAAGCTCTATCAATGGCTACAACATATACACTAACGAAGCAATGATACTCTATAATAGATCGGGAACCGAGGAATCGCATCGGATCTAAATCGGGAAACGAATCAACGTGAATCGATCGGTGTGAATCAAAACGAAACTACATTACGAGGCTTGCGACTTTTTTTTTTTGTAACCGTACCATTTGGAAATCTTGTGGAGCGACGCCGGGAAGGTAAAAGCCATTGACATTGACATTGAGAGCGAAGAAGGTAACACAGGCGAATATCAGAATCCGAATCTCGATCGGTACTCTTCGAATCGCCATTGATGATGAGCTTGATCTCCTCTTCTTCTTCTTCTTCTTCGTGGTGTAGTGAATCTTTATAAGAAGGAAGGCTTCATGGCAACTGGATGGTTTCTGATCGTTGGATCTCTTTAATTATAATCTAACGGTTGTTTTTATTCTCTTAGAGCTCTCGGTCATACTTATTCCATTGGGGTTAGCAAAATTAAAAAAGTCAACACTTTTTGAGGTGAT
>CAJHQP010012967.1:0-10514 GCA_905132765.1 Moricandia arvensis | reverse complement strand
GTCTTTCTAGGTTTTGTTGTTACATCACAGGGCATACAGGTTGATGAAGAGAAGGTGAAAGCTATCAAGGAGTGGCCGACTCTAAAACCATTTGGAGAAGTCAGAAGTTTTCATGGACTTGCTGGCTTCTACAGGAGGTTTTGTGAGACTTTGCACCATTGCTGCCCCACCACTGAAGTCATCAAGAAGAATGTTGGGATTCGCATGGGGGCAAGCTCCAGGAAGATGCATTTCAGTTGCTAAAGGGAAGTTAACCAGTGTCCTTTACTTGTACTCCCGGACTTTCTTTAAAAACTTTTTGAGATAGAGTGTGATGCATCTGGAGTGGGAATAGGAGCCGTGCTGATGCAAGAAAAGAGGCCTATAGCTTACTTCAGTGAGAGCTTGGAGGCGCCACATTGAACTACCCAACCTATGACAAGGAGCGTGTATGCCTTGGTGAGAGCTCTACAAACGTGCAGCACTACCTTTGGCCTAAAGAGTTTGTGATCCCATACAGATCATGAATCTCTTAAGCATCTCAAAGGGCAACAGAAGCTGAACAAGAGGCATGCTAGGTGGGTTGAGTTCATTGAGACATTCCTTATGTCATCCAGTACAAGCAAGGTAAGGAGATGTAGTTGCTGATTGCACTCTCAAGAAGGTATGTTCTACTATCTTCTATGGAAACAAAGCTTTTGGGGATTTGAACACCTTAAGTCTTGTTATGGCTGATGATCCAGAGCTTCAGGAAGTTTTTAGAAACACTGAGAAACATGCTAGTGGAAAGTTCTATCAAGTGAAAGGGTTTCTTTTCTATGATAACCGCTTGTGTGTGCCTTGTGGTTCTTTGAGGGAACTTTATGTCCGGGAAGCTCATGGAGGAGGGTTGATGGGACACTTTGGCGTAGCCAAGACACTGTCTACCTTGCAGGAACACTTCTATTGGCCTAACATGAAGAAAGAAGTGGAGAAGGTGTGCTCAAGGTGTGTCGTGTGCAAACAAGCCAAGTCCAAGGTGCAACCAACAGGTTTGTTTACTCCACTCCCTATCCCTACTGAACCTTGGGTTGATATCTCTATGGACTTTGTTTTGGGACTGCCTAGAACTAGAAAGGGTAGAGATAGCATCTTTGTGGTGGTTGATAGGTTTTTCCAAGATGGCACCATTTCATACCTTGCCATAAGACTGATGATGCATCCTTAGTGGCTTGATCTATTCTTTACAGAGGTTGTTAGGTTGCATGGAATGCCCAGGACCATAGTTTCTGATAGGGACTCTAAGTTCCTTAGCTATTTCTGGAAAACATTGTGGGGGAAACTAGGAACTAGATTTGCTATTCTCAACCACTTGTCATCCACAAACTGATGGGCAAACTGAGACTGTCAATAGGACATTGTCTACCCTCTTGCGTGCTATCATCAAAAAGAACATTAGGACTTGGGAGGATTGTTTGCCGCATGTAGAGTT
The DNA here is from genome assembly GCA_905132765.1 of Moricandia arvensis. Taxonomy (NCBI): domain Eukaryota; kingdom Viridiplantae; phylum Streptophyta; class Magnoliopsida; order Brassicales; family Brassicaceae; genus Moricandia; species Moricandia arvensis. The sequence goes on along the minus strand of CAJHQP010012967.1, from coordinate 9,064 downwards.
TCATACAATAGGTCAATGCATTCAGCCAATAAGCTCACCCCTTTTCAAGCCGTCTATGGATTCAATCCTTGTCTCCATTAGACTTGTTTGCTTTACCTTTGAAAGAGCAGACTAACCTTGATGGTCAGAAGAAGGCCGAGTTTGTTAGATCTTTGCATGAACAGGTCAGGAGAAACATAGAGGACCGCACCAAAATGTATGCAAGAAAGAAGAACAAAGGCAGGAGAGAGTTGGTGCTAGAACCAGGTGATCTCGTGTGGATCCATCTCAGGAAGGAAAGGTTTCCTAATGAGAGAAAGTCCAAGCTGTTGGGAAGGTCAGACGGTCCATTCAAAGTACTCAAGAGGATCAACAACAATGCTTATCAGATTGATCTCGAAGGTAAGTACAACATTAGCTCAACATTCAACGTTTTCTGACTTGAGTCCTTTTGTGGCAGATGAATCGGATTTGAGGACAAATCCTTTAAAGGAGGAGGGGATGGTGTGACCACCATTGGGTCAAATGCAACCTCTAATCAATCCAATTGCCAAGACACCAAGGAACCAGAAGAGGAGGCTTACCAGGGAGAGATCCAGGAGCTGGTGGAGGAACTAGAACAAGTAGACCCCTATGTAGCCGACTGGATGAGTGGAGAGGAAGAGATGGATCAGAATGCAGCTCAAGATGACTTGATCTTCTCAGTTGGACCGATTACAAGATCAAAGACAAAGGCTCAGAGGCAAGCTTTACTAGCTCTGCTTGAACACGTGAGACAAGAGGAGGAATCGATCAAGAGTGAAGAACCAGCATGTTGGTTTAATGTGATTTCGATTTGTACTTAAATTGAACCAGCAAACCAAAGACAATAGGATTAGGATTTTCGATTCAGAGTAGTAAACCAATTTCAATTGGGTTTAGGGTTAGGTTTAGACAAAACCAATTTCAATTCGGTTTAGGTTTAGGGTTATACAAACCAAAACCATCTCGGTTTAGGTTTAGGGTTAGATGTAGCTTTCTATTTAAGCAAGCGCCGCATGCAGCTTGAAACTCATTCAATAAACTCGAAATCTTTTAAGCACTTTGCTTGTCTCGTCTTCTGCTTTCTCTGTTCAGCAAAAGGAACATTTATCTTCATCTAAAGGAAGGAATTCCTTGTGATCCATCAACGACAATACAAGGTAATCTTGTGTCATTGAGTAGCAACACATCTCTGAGGCATCACCATCGCCAAGGAGAGCAGTTCATCATCAGATCCGAGTGCTAGTAGTCTCGTGATCAACCCTCTATCCATCCCTTCAAGTGATCCGTGGAGAGCAAGCCTATCCAGGCCGTACCAGTAGAGAAAGGCCTAAGCATATCCATCTCTGCCCATAAGCTTCTGAACTTCAAAAAAATACTGATTGAACTCCATTTCCTCTTGGTTCAGACAGTTGATAGTCCTCTTGACTTCAAATACCCGACTCAGGTTGGAGAGATTCCCATAAACAGTTTGAAGACTCTTCCATATCTTCTTGGCGGTTTCATGGTGTTTGTAAGCCTCCAAGATTGTTTTTGAAAGAGAGTTGTGTATGATTCCAAGTGCTTTCTGTCTTGTTGAACCCACTTGTTTTTATTCTTTAGGTAAGTAGCCTGACTATCCTCTAGAGCCATCCTCTTTGAAGTTTCAGCCTCCATGATATGGCTGTCCCAAAGTCCATGACTTTCCAAGGTAACTTTGGCCACTCTTGACCATAACTGATAATTAGAACCCTCAAGGGTCACTGGAATAAGGTTCTTCTTCTCCATTTCCATGGTCGAAATTCTTTTACCCAATGGGTAAAGCTATGGACCAGTGGGTAAAAGTGAAGAACACAGAGAGAATTGAAAGAAAAAGTAGGGATTTGTAGAATGAAGAGAGATTTGCGGAATGAAAGGAGCTTAATGCTCTGATACCATGTTAGAAAGAGAGATTTTAGAGAGAGTTTATTGCTGGGAGAATGAAGAACATGAAGAACAAGAGAGAGAGAGAGAGATTTCGAAATTGTAAAAGAGAGAGAAGGAGAGAAATGGTTTCCTTAGATTAATTATGTCTGCTTACAGTCTTTAAATAGACAGAATACACAGATGCAAGTTGACAAGGAAATACAATAAACAAATGAGAGAGAACAAGACAAAGGGCTCTTGCAGCTGAAGTGAAAGTGACAGCTCCTAACTGGTCCCCAATTGATTCTCTGCCTCACCAGACCAGATCAGACATGTGACTCTTCCTCCCAACGTCTCTCTCTGCTTCTGGACAAGGAAATATGTGCTCCAGACCCTTTGAATAAGTTTCTGGTCAACTTCCCTCTATTTCTTTCCTTGCACCCTAAGTTAGGTCAGAGACTGTATGGTCCAATTTTCTTCTTCATCTCGGATGCTCCTCTTTCTAGCTTCTCATCTCTTTGTCATTAATTACTTCATGTCAACACTAGTTCCTTGAACCTCCATGGCTGTGAATTACTTGAATTTGAAGGGCTTGTGGTGTGGATTGACTGTCCAATACCTCCTCTTCTTGATTCTCTCCTTCTGGTCAAGGGGACACTTCAAACCCCTCCTGTTCTCTTGCTGGTCGTGGGTTTTGTTGGTCAGAAACATAGCTTCAGCATGGATGGCCAGAGAATGATTAGAACAGCTTAGCTTTAATGCTTCTTTAGTGACCTTTCTCCAAGAATGGTTTCTTCCATGGATTATCTTCAGCATGGACCAGATGAGGTGGTTTGGCTTCTTCTTTGGACTCCTTGAATCTACTGAAGTCTCCATTTCCTTTGAGCTCTCCATCTTAGAGAGTTTGGACCAGTGGACAATAGAATGTACCAACTGGTTTTGCAAGAAACAGAGCTTGAAACTGAAACTTTGATGAAGCTTCCTGGACTGAGCTGAAGCTTTCTTGAGTTACAGAGACTTGTATACTGTCCTATCTTGAGTTCTGGAGAGATTATTCCCTCTTGGAAGACCTTTTGACCAGTGGATAAAGAGATGTAGCAGAAACTGTTTTGGAGACAGTTTTGAGAAGATGATGATTTGCGGAAGCTATGAAGGTTTCAGGAGCTTGGAAGCTCTGATACCATGTGAGAATAGACAGATTCTGGTGTGTGAGTGATGTAGAAACAGAATGTGGTCAAAATTATAGAGAGAGACTGATGAGAGTAAAGGAGAATGCTGCTGGAGAACTAAGAGATTAAGAGAGTATTAGTGAGTATCTGAGAGGAATTAAGTAAGAGTGAGAATCACAGAGAGTATGGACGAGATTAAGAGAGTAAAGAGTGTGGGGAGAGTGAAGTAACAAGAGAATATTGAAGAGAGAGAGAGAACTCCCCTCTGCCTTAGAGGTTTCACAATACACATGGGGTGGCTATATAGCCAGATTACAAATTGCAAGAGAATAAATAAATATTAAAGTACAAATCTACTAAACAAATATTATTGTAGGGTTTCTGATGAAGCCAGGAGGATGCAGCCAAGGTGAATCTCGACCAGAGGGAGTAGATAGTGACAGGAGAGAGATGGGCACAGTCTGGTTGAGTGAAAGTGACAGGTCCAAACTGCTTTCTTCTTAGGCAGAACATGTGACTTTTATTCCTAATTAAATCTCCACTTGCCTCAGCTCTCTTCAACGGTCTGATGCTCCATTTAAACTTCAAATATGCTTCAGAATATTAATCTGGACGAGTTCCCACCTTCCTTGCCTTCCAAGTCACTCTAGGTTAAGTTTGGTTACTTGGAAGCCAAGACTGTACGGACTGCCTTGTGTAGCAAGGTTGTACAGACCAAACTCTTTTCAGGTATCTATTCTTCTCTTTGTTTTCTTTATCTCTCAGATCAATGGACCACACTCAGCCATGCTTCTTTCTTCTCCATTCTAATAATGACTTAGTTCACAAGACTGTATGAACCAGTCTCAACTTGGAGTATCCGGATCACTCCTTCTTCTTCTTCTTGTTTCTTTATTTCTTTGGATCATGAACCAGCTTCTTCTTCTGGTCATTCTCTTCTCTATCTCAACAAAAATGGTGTAGCTGAGAGGAAAAATCGACATCTAATGGAGGTGGCCAGAAGCATGATGTTTCACACCAATGTTCCCAAAAGGTTTTGGGGGGATGTTGTGATCACTGCTTGCTACCTAATCAACAGAATCCCTACTAAGATCCTCCAAGATGTCTCTCCTTATGAGGTACTAAACAAGACTTATCCATCTATTGACCATTTGCGTGTGTTTGGGTGTGTGTGCTTTGTCTTGATACCAGGTGAACTAAGAAACAAGCTTGAAGCTAAAAGTGTCAAAGCTATCTTCATTGGGTATTCACCAAACCAGAAAGGCTACAAATGCTATGTTCCAGAAACAAGAAAGATTATGGTCTCTAGAGATGTGGAGTTCTTGATGAGAAAAGTTGGGATAGCTTGAAGGATCTGTCTCAAGCTCCCTCAGATAGAGCAAACAACCTAAGGATACTGATGGAGAATCTGGGAATCAGTTTCTCAAACCCACAAGTGGCGCCTAACACAGCTTCTCCTTCAATTGATACTGGACCAGAGGCTGAAGAAGCCACTCATCCTGATCCTGAGGGGGGAAATGATCATGAACCAGAACAACCACAAGGTTCACAAACTCATGATCAGGAGAGTGTACTACCTGAACATGAAACTGCTCAAGTTCAAGATGAAGTAGAGCAGCAAGAAGTTCAAGAAGTTCAAGCTCAACCACTAAGGAGGAGTACAAGGACAAGGAACCCTCCTTCAAACTGGAAGAACACAATGGTATACTACAACAGTCAAGCAGTAGCTCATCCAACATCAGCAGTGTGTTCCCTTGCAAGATTTCCACTTGAGCATCAAGCCTTTATCACTGGGTTAGATCAGGGATCTGTACCAAGGTCATATGAGGAAGACATGGAGAACAAGGAATGGAGAGACTCTGTTGATGATGAAGCAAATGCCATGATCATCAATGATACCTGGTATGAAAGTGAACTCCCAAAAGGAAAGAAGGCAGTTTCAAGTAAATGGGTGTTCACTATCAAGTATCTACCAAATGGAAAGGAAGAGAGAAAGAAGTCAAGACTAGTGGCAAGATGATTCACCCAGACCTATGGAGAAGACTATGTGGACACTTTTGCACCAGTAGCCAAACCTCATACAATCCGGATCATTCTCTCTATTGCAACCAACCTGGAATGGGAGTTGTGGCAGATGGATGTCAAGAATGCTTTCCTACAAGGAGAGTTAGAAGATGAGGTTTACATGCACCCACCTCCTGGCCTTGAGAAGCTGGTTAAACCTGGAAATGTCCTCAGACTCAAGAAGGCAATATATGGACTGAAGCAATCCCCAAGGGCGTGGTACCACAAGCTAAGCACCACCTTGAATGGAAGAGGCTTCAGGAAATCAGAGGCTGATCACACCTTGTTCACACTCCCCAGCCCAAAAGGAATTGTGGTCATCTTGGTCTATGTAGATGATATAATCATCACGGGCAGTGATCAAGAAGGTATCAAAGAAACCAAGGTATTCCTTAAGTCTGTATTTGATATAAAAGATTTAGGTGAACTCAAGTACTTCCTTGGGATTGAAGTATGCCGCTCTAAAGAGGGGCTCTTCTTGTCTCAAAGGAAGTACACACTTGATCTTTTAACTGAGGCAGGAAACCTTTGAGGAAGACAAGCCAAAACACCATTAGAAGAGGGCTACAAAGTATTGAGAGAGGGGGAGTTTGAAGACAAGCAGTATGGTGATGTGAAGCAGTATAGAAGGATGGTTGGAAAGCTCATCTACTTAACCATCACTAGGCCAGATATATGCTTTGCTGTGAACCAGGTTAGCCAACATATGCAGGCGCCTAAGGTCCATCATTGGAATATGGTGGAAAGGATCATGAGATACCTGAGCGATGAAAGATTGAGTAGAAACAGAGAATAGAATAGAGTTTGAGAGAGACTAGAAGAGATTTGGAGACTAAAAGCTTGAAACTTGGTTAAGAAACCATTTCGAGATGAAGAACACCAAGAACACTAGAGAGAAATGAGAGAGACTCGAAAATTGCTTGCTTTGATTAATGAGAGGAGTTACAAATATATAAGGGAGGAAACAAGGGTTTACAACGGGTAGAAGATAAGGTTTAGGATAAGCTTTCTCGCCAAGCATGTGGAGTCAACCGGTCTTAGGCGCGCCTAATTCAAATTTGTGGCTGGAGTGCTTCACACGCGAGATTCCTTTGGCATCTTGACCAGATGCTCTTCCAGCACGAGCCAGCCTGTCCAACGCGCGCCTCAGTCAAGCTTGATCCGCTTGGTAACTAGTAAGAGTAAGTCTGGGTCGAGTTACTCTTACCTGGGTAAGTTTTCTCATCCAAGGTAAACTTTCTTTTACCCACTTGTACGGACCACTTGTACGGCCTTGTACGGACACCTCCAAACTTCTTCCTCTCCATTTCATAAGTCTTTTCCAGCCTTCCTAATAGATTATAACTCCATCTCTTATTCGGTTTAACACTCCCCCTCAAGCTTGACCATGTGAGACAAGTCAAGCTTGGAATGTCATGAGATCTTCCTCATTAAAAACCTTGCCAAAGAAAACCCTCCTTAGGGATAAAACCACAGCAAGGAAAAGAGTAAAGACCTCATGACAGGGGATTAGTTTCACCTAGTGAGATCAATGAGTCCCAACCTCTGATGGATGGACTCAAGTGTCTTCTGTCTCGGAGCCTTAGTAAACACATCAGCCAACTGGTCTTCACTCCGTGTATAGCAAGGTAAGATCACTCCTTGGACTATCATCTGTCTTACCTTGTGGCAGTCAACTTCAATATGCTTGGTTCTCTCATGAAACACCGAGTTGGATGCAATGTGGATTGCGGCTTGATTATCACAATGCATGGTCATTGGTGTGGCTTGATCAATCTCCAAGTGCTTTAGTAGTCCCTTGATCCAGACTAACTCATTAGTCAGCTTCAACATGGCCCTATACTCAGCCTCAGCACTCGAGCAGGATACCACTTTCTGCTTCTTGCTCTTCCAAGTAACCAAGTTCCCACCAATGAAAGTGCAATAGCCTGTTGTAGACTTCCTATCTGCTCGATCTCCTGCCCAATCCGCATCACAGTATCCTACCACCTCAGTGCTTTTGTTGCATCCCATCCACACTCCTTGATCAGGTGAGCCATTCTGGTACATCAGAATCCGGTTAACCATGCTCCAATGTGTTGAGATGAAGCAGTAATAAGCAAGAAACACTTTGATCTGACTTTACTTGTGAGACAAGCATGTCCGTACAACCTAGGGTTTATTGTGTGTCTTGCACGTCAAGAAAAGAAGGGAGCAGACCTAAGAGGGTTCCAGAAGTCCCTGCTCTTTTTATCTAAGGCAGTGAAGATGTTTTGAATAGCAAAGAAGTGGGATCACATGTGAAGAAGGGAATCAGGCCGTTGGGGACCAGTCACTGTCCCTGCTCTGGTTCTGGTCCACGACAGTGGGACAGTTTGGACTGTTCTTCCCCCCTCCTTTGTTTATTGTTTATCTTGTCCTCTTGTCTAGCTTATTTTATTATTTCTGGTCTGGAAGCCCTTGTTTGTTTCTCTTTAAATAGACCACCTAATGTAACCATCTAAGGCAAGGGAAATAAATCTATTCTTGTTCCCTAACCTCTCTCTCTCTCTCACACGAAACTTCTCTCTCTCTCTTGCTGTTCTTCATGTTCTTGAGCAGAACTCCTCTGTTCTTGACTTAATCTCTCTTTAATTCTCATAAACTCACATGGTATCAGAGCATTAAAGCTCTTGAGACCTTATTCTCTCTATTCTCACTTAGTTCTTCCGCAAAATACTCTGTTTCTTCTTGTTCTTCCAGTTCCTGTTTCACTCCATTTCGAAATTCTACTCTGTTTCTACTCTGTTTTTCCAGTTCCTAATCTGGTTCTTTTCAAATAGCTCCAGTTTTCCTCCATTCTCCTTCACTTTCTTCTCTGTTTTATTTCAAAAAACCTTGTTACTTCTTTCTGGAATTCTTGTTTCAGTTCAAAAATCTTGTTTCATCCTTTTATCCACTGGACAAAAGCACTTCAAGATGGAGAATGCTAAACTAGTGGCAATACCAGTGACTTTAACTGGTGTAAACTATCTGCTGTGGTCAAGGTTGGCTAAGACAGCTCTTGGAGGAAGGGGCTTATGGGAACATGTTTCCAGTGGAGAAGCTCCAACAAAAACCATCCAAGATAAAGATGGTAGGGAGATGGTGGTTGCTGTCGACAACAAATGGGGTCAGGAGGACCTCATGGTGCTGTCAATCATTCAAAACAGCCTGGAACCATCTATCATGACAGCTTACTCATACTGTGAGAGCTCAAAGGAGTTGTGGGATTACACTACAAAAGCGTGTATGGCAACATTTCAAATCTAAGTAGAGTCTTTGAAGCTCAAGAAGGGCTATCAACTCACTGCACCAGGAAAGCATGGACTTCAACCAACACTTTGGGGCAAGTTCAGAGCATTGTGGGCTGAGTTGGAAATGCTGAGACCACCTACTAGTAGATGCTACTGTCCTGAATGATAGGCGAGAGCAGACAAGGTGTTTTCCCTGTTCTGACCCTAAATCCAGGCTATAATGATCTGATCAAACATATGTTAAGAGCAGAGAAGCTGCCTTCTCTGGAGGAGGTATGTGCTCAAATCCGGAAGGAGCAAGGCTCAGTGGGGCTCTTTGGAGCAAAGGGGAACTTGTATTGGTGAACCAGGCTGAAGGTGTTGCAAACAAAGGCGCCTACAAGCATGAGGACAAGAAGATATGGGTCTGTGATCACTGCAAGAAGAAAGGCCATGGAAAAGACAAGTGCTGGATCCTCCATCCTCATCTCAAACCTCAGAAGTTCAGGACTCCCTACAATGATGCAAGAGCCAATTTCTCTGGTGATATGCGGTGAACAAACTGGTCCAGGGATCATGCACTCTAACAATGCAGCTGTGAGGGAAAGGCTTGGCATCCAGTAGCTGTTCAACCTTGAGGAACACCCAAGATGAAGCCATCAAGCGATTCTGACATTGAGGCTCTCATCAAAACCCTCAAGGACAATTTGGTAA
>CAJHQP010012966.1:0-10523 GCA_905132765.1 Moricandia arvensis | reverse complement strand
TTTTGTCGGCATCCCATTTAAACATAGATCAAGTGTTGGCCAAACGAATTGATTCTTTGAGAAGCATCTCCGTCTGTCCGTGTCTGATCTATATGGGAAAAAATATAGCCTCTGATTCTTGCTTCCTTCGCTAATGCATCTGCCCGACTATTCTACTCCGAGGAATACGAGTCAGACTCACATCTTCGAAATCTTCTTGTAGTCTCTGGAACAACCAATTTCTGACGCGAATGTTGGCCAGTCCATCGGGTTCGCAATCATGTCCAAAAGATCTGAGCAGTCTGTCTCGAACCGGATCGAGATTATCCTCATATCTCTCATGCTTGAAGTTGCCCAAAGTAAACTTTCCATCTCAGCATGTAAAGCTGAGAGGCGCCTGTCGCATGCTCGTAATCCGCAAAGATTCAGAACCCATTTGATCCTTAAGACTCCACCCTAGTCCCACTGACATTGCCATTATTGATCCATGAAGCATCAAATTTGGCAAGTAGGGATTCGAGGTATCCAAGGAGGCACTGTCTCAACCTCTGTGAAATGAGGGTCTTCTTGGTCCTCGTCCACTTCCTCTTTTTCGTTAGCATTTCGCCAACATTCCGCCTCAGGGACGCAAGTTGAAGAGTGTCAATCGGGGATACAACTTTCCCATTAAAGAGTTTGTCGTTCCCTCGCCTTCCAAATGTACCAACAGATCCATGGGAAGGTATCGAATTGTGGTCTCAGAGGAGCCACCTCTTTTCTTTCCAAACAGAAAATTCATGTTTTGATAAATAGATGTACTCGGGAAGTAACCCGGAAGGGACGGATAGTCCGATAAAGCCCACAACCTGCAAGGCTGGTGGGCATTCAAAAAGAAGGTGATTAACCGACTCCACTGGACCAGCACATCTAGGACAACTCCTATCGGTGCCCAGGTGTCTATAGGTGAGCCTCTCTGCCGTTGCCACACATCCCGAGATAGCCTGCCACAAGAAGTGTTTTCATCTTACTTGGGGCTTTTATCTTCCATACATGGCTTTGGAGGCTCGTGATACTTGGTTCAAGAACCAGTTCTTGTGCAAGACTTAGTTTGGTCGATCGGAGTAGATCATAACCAGATTTAACTGAATAAACTCCAGATTTTGTGTGGTTCCAAACACATCCATCCAAAGCTAGAGATCGAGAAGGTCTTAGTCCAAGTATCAAGGGGATATCATCTGGGTGAAAGAATTCCCGTAAAAGCTGGAGATCCCAGTCCTTGTATCATTCCTAATAAAGGACTGAACAAGAAGTTGGGGCAATTTATAAACAATGTGGTCAGCAGGTCTAGGTGGTCGGGCAATTGAGTCTGGAACCCAAGACTCACTCCAAACCCTCGTATCTCGACCTGTACCAATTGTTTTTCGTAAACCCGAAATGAGTAGAGGTTTTGATGCCATGATACTACGCCATCCATATGATGGTGAGTATATTCGTCGATCTTCCAAAGGAGATGTATAATTGTAGTACCTTCCTTTCAGAACACGTGCCAATAAAGAATCTGGGTAATGAATTAGTCTCCACAATTGTTTTGCAAGAAGCGCTATATTGAAGTCATGGAGATCTCGAAAACCTAGTCCCCCCATATCCTTAGGGGTACATATCTCGTCCCATGCTATCCAATGTAAACCTCTGCTATTTTGTTTAGAACTCCACCAAAAATTAGAAATCGTGCTTCTTAGTTTGTCAATAATGCCTTGTGGAAGCAAGAAACACGACATCACAAATGTCGGAACTGCTTGAGCCACAGATTTAACTTGGACTTCTTTTCCTCCTTTGGATAGGAGTCTTGATGACCATGTGTTAGCTCGTCCATTGAGGCGATCATGTACAAAAGAGAAAACTTTCATCTTTGAACCACAAATTTGCTCAGGTAATCCTAGGTACATCCCCATGCCTCCTTCAGAAGAAAAACCAAGGATATTTTTTATATCTTGTTTTAGAGAAATATCCACTCGATTTCCAAAAACCATCGAGGATTTCGTCTTATTTAGTCTTTGTCCTGATGCTCTCCCATATATGTCTAAAATGTCTATGATCATTCTGCATTGGCTTAATTCCGCCTTACAGAAGAAAAGACTATCGTCTGCAAAAAGAAGATGTGAAATCCTTGGGCTCGCCCTAGCAACACGGAGGCCTACAATCTTCTTCTCAGCTTCTGCTCCGTTTAAGAGCGAGATCAACGCCTCCGTGCACAAGATGAACAAAAAAGGAGAAAGGGGGTCTCCTTGTCTCAAACCTCTCCTTGGTAAGATTCGTCCTTTTGGTTCTCCATTGATTAAAACTTGATATGTGACCGACGTGACACAACACATAATGAGGTCAACCAGTCTCTCATCAAAACCCATCTTCAACATCAAAGTTGCTATGAAACTCCATTCCACTCTATCGTAAGCTTTGCTCATGTCTGTTTTAATAGCCATAAAATCTTCCCTACATCTCTGGTTCGTCCGTAGGGCGTGAAATTTTCTTGCGCTAGCAGGATGTTATCAGTAATCAATCGTTTTGCTACAAAGGCAGATTGTGTCTCTGAGATTAAATGCGGGATGACCCTCTTAAGTCTCTTGCATAGTAACTTAGAGATAATCTTGTAGCTAACGTTGCAGAGACTAATAGGTCTGAACTCAGTCATATCCCGAGGTTTATTCTTCTTGGGAATAAGGCAGATATTCGTCTGGTTCAAAAGTGGGTCAAAGCTTCCTGTGGTGAAGAAATCTTGCACAAGTCTAACAATGTCTTGACGCATCTCACGCCAGAATTTTTGATACAATTTACTAGTCATGCCATCTGGTCCGGGTGCTTTTTCTGGGTTGATATCGAAAAGGGCTCTTTTAATCTCCAATTCCGAAGGTACCTCTAAAAGTAACCTATTGTCGGCATGGGACACTTTTTCTGAAATGAAACGGAGTGAGGCGTCCAGCTCTGTCGGCGAAGAGGTAGAGAAAAGGTCTTGAAAGTATTGAACAGCAACGTTCTCCACTTCAATTGCACTCTCTACCAACTTCCCATGTTTGTCTTTAATACTGATGATTGTATTTCGGGCTCGTCGTTGTTTTGTAATCGCATGGTGAAATTTTGTGTTTCTGTCCCCACCTCTATGCCATTGATCTCTACTTTTTTGCTCCCAAAAAGTATTTTCTTCTTTAAACGCTACAATCAGTTGTCTTCTCAAATCTTCCAACTCTTCTGTGGTAGAATTGTCGTCGTCTTGAGCAAGATCTATCTTATTTTTCAATTCTTTAATCAGGACGGCGGAGTTTGTCGGATTATTCTTTTTCCAAGTACTAATCTTATTCCGACATGAAGTAACTTTTTGATGAAAATTCCGAACAGGAACTTCATCAAATTGTCCCCATCCCGAGATTACTGCTTCCTTGAACCCTGGTTTTCCTATCCATCTTTTGTCAAATCTGAAACTTTTCCTTGTCCTCCGAATGGTGGATTGGATCCGTGCTAGGACTGGTCTATGATCGGACCCCCATAATTGCAAAAACTCAACTACGGTATGAGTAAAAAGGGAGTGCCACTCTTCATTTGCCACTGCTCTATCTAGTTTACACTTAACTTTTCCAGAACGTCTTTTTCCCACCCATGAGAATGAATTTCCTTTGTACGGAAAGTCTAGCATTCCACAATTTTCGAGCATGGTACGAAAAGGAATGAAGGAGTTCTCCATCCTTCTCCTTCCTCCTCTTTTTTCATGATTCCCGATAATTTCATTAAAATCGCCAATCATAAACCAAGCATGACTCCTGTTAATACTTATCCGTGAAAGACGCTCCCAAACATTTTCTCGGTTTTGAACAACCGGATCTCCATAAACAAAAGTCATAAAAATTTTATGTCCTTCCAGCGTAGTTTCAATGTCGATCATGTGTTTATCCGCATATAAAATAGTTACCGATGGATCATCCATATAAAATAATGCCAGACCACCGCCTCGTCCACGAGGTTCAACGGTATAAACTTGATCATAGCCATATGACACTTGCAAATTTTGCAGAACATGCCGGTTATTTTTAGTCTCTGATAAAAATAAAAATCTAGGTGAGAAGCAATGATACAACTCATCAAGGTGTTCCTTTGTGAGATCCGCTCCTACTCCTTGACAATTCCATGCCACCGTATTCATCTCGAAAGATTAACTGGTTTCTAAAAAAATATATGTATACTGGACACATCAACACCAGTTAAAAACTAGTGTGATGAACCAGAACAAAGCTGCTCTTTAGTAAGAACTCCACGCGTTTGCTCGTCACCACCAAAATATAAAGGTTTACAAGGTTGTTAGCTGCCTCGTAGCTTATAACTGCAGCTAAAATCTTTTATCACAACAGCCACTACAAATCAAGCGTTGTTTCTCTTTCCCACCAGCTTAATATCAACAAAATAAATTTATTTTTTAAAGATATTGTTTACAGAGAAAGTTTATAGCAACGCTTTGCTTGCGTAGATCAATCCAATAACAGATATTCTTGTTCTTCTGTAGACTTTTCTTTATGGGGAGCGTTGAGCTTCGTTAAAGACTTTGGCATCCACACTCATATCTTTATAAACAAAGGTTGGGACTTTATAATTTCCACAAGCTTTACTTCTCTCTGAGTCTTCTTAAGCAAAGCAAAGATTACATATAGGAATCTGAGAATGCTTGCATCAAGAACGGAAGGGACGGCCCCACTAGTTTCAGATTCCAGAGCTGGAAGGGATGGTGATTTAGAGTTGAGCACCCACACTCAAACTCTAAACCAGAAGACTTGCTGGTAACAAATAAAGGTAGTCTTAGCACTTGGCTAGAAAGGTTTGAGATTTGAATCTTCTACGAGTTATGGTATCTTGAGTTGCAACGAGCCAAACATGCCAAAAGATGTGTGACTTCAGCCGGAGGGAACAAGTAGATGGTGTTCAAATCCGAGCGAGAGGGAGAGATCTTGGATCAAAAGAAATTTCCGTCGGCTTTGACGAAGGTTGCAGGATTCAAAATTTGAAATCCATGGTGAAAAGAAGATCTGGGAAAGAGCCTAGGAAGAAGGGACAGAGAGCGTTTCTCTCTCTACATTTTTCCTAGCAGTTCATGTTGTTTTTCTTCTTTTGATTAAAAGTGGCACGTGACTTTTATTACACTATAAACCATCGCTCACGTGAATGCTGACCACGTGTTTAACCGTCTACTCTGGTAATGCCTTCGCTAACTTAAAAGAGTTTTTACTGGCCGGTCGAGACAACAAAATACTCTACTTTTTTGTTTTGAATATTTATAGATTAAAGATTTTTTAAAAAAATTTAAATTGCAAAACTGTAAATAATGAGTGTGACTTGATTCTTTTTCAAACACCGATGAAAAACTGAAATTTAAATGTCATATCAAAATACAAAGTAAAATAAACCTAACACACGACTAATGTTCAACTCTACTTAATACGAAATTTGTAGAAAAAACAGAATTTAAATAAAAATGGTCCGAGGATATATAAATTAATAGTTACATTTACCTACAAGTATTTAATAAATTTATTACAATATTAACTCTTAATTTTTTTATAACTGTTTCAATATTTACCATTTGTGGAACATGTTGATTATTATCTTTTCTGCGATCAACATCAAAATCAAGATCATGTATATTTAATTTATGTACAAAGTTATTTAGCGTCATAAGTGTTCTTATCAATTTCTTGTTATTCTAATGTTATTCTCTGCCTTATTTATATTATTTTTCATTTTTATTTTTATATTCTAAATATTTTTGAATGAAACATCGAAACGAAAAATAGCGATGTTTAAATTTTTTTTTATGATTATTACGTGGAGTTTAACTCTGAAACTAATTTTGATAATATAGAATTTGCCTATATGATTTCAAATATTTACATCGTAAAGCATATCCAAAAACAACAAAATAATACTTACTTATTGGTGATGTTAAAAAAATCGAATCTAATTGTAAAACATCACACATTCACACTAATAAAATTAGGGTTTTACTGATAATGGACATTTGATTTTAGTAGAACATCTATCTCAAAAGAGACAAACGATCTATCATAAAAATGATAAATAATTTGACATTTAATTTGATCAATAAATTCTTTATAACTTCCATGTTATTTTATGTTTCTATTGTGTATGCTGATTACAGTAAATTTAGTATTGTGCCATTTAATGTCTCATAAACCCTAACTTTTATTTTAAACGGTGTTTATCTTTTTTATATTTAAATTTATGTTTCAAGTGATAACATTTGAGTGGACGTACATAACAAATGAATTAAATGGGACAGATATGTTTGAATATGGTTTATATGAAAAATGATCATGGAGAATAAATGTAAACTGTATGAAACAAGCAGTATATAATAATGTTTAAATGGTATAATAAGTATTTATACACTAGTAGTTTATATGAAAAATGAATTAACTACTACAAATTCACAGATTATGCTCCGGTAAGTGGGAAACACGATGATGCCTTGACTTTGTAATAATGATGAGAATCCATATTCCATAATCCTTTCTTCTTCCCAATAATTTTCATTTAGCTGTATATTTTATGGGTTTTCGATCCAATAATCCCTTCAAATTTGGAAACAGTCGGAATTAATATCATTTTTGACATAAATCACTTTTTAGTATGAAGTGAATCCAATTTAACGGTTATTGCAACTGCAACTTTTTTACCATCCAAACTAATTTTCTCGGATCTTCGTTTGAGTTGGAGAATCGTTTTGCAAGTTTCTTTTTAATGAACAACAAAACTTGGTTGCCATTTAGTAAAAACAATAACAAAACTTGGTTACTTTGGTGAAATTCCGAAGCTTCTTTTTGTATTGGATCTACAATGTATTTCTATATATGAACAAAGCCATTGTTGTCTATACATGAACGAAGGTGTTTGTAAATCATGATGCATAAGATAAGATTTGTCATAGATATTTTTTAATAGTTTTGATTGCGTGTCTACAATATCCTTCAATATAAAAAAAATTTTGAGAGAAAATGGTTGACTCATATACAAGAAGTTATTTAATTGCTGATGTATGCAAAATACATTTGAAACGTATTCTCCCAAGTTGTATTGTATATATAGATGAATATACAAAGTCAATCATATTATATTTATTACCGTTACGTAGTTTAATCTCTGAAACATATGTTTACAAAAAAATCTATGAAATATATAAGTACACTATAACTTTCGGCATGAACAAAACGTTCTTCATAAGAAGATATAAAAATACGATAGTTACCAACTTAACCTTAATACTAAAGTCATATACAACTAATTAGATACAAAAAAACGAAAATAATTAATAATGGAGGTAGGTCTCTAAAAGCCGAAAATAAAAATTCTGATAGAAACAAACGGAATTTCCGTGATGCACATTAATAGAAAATAAAATGCTCATTATTTTATATTAATTCAGTTAATTACTATAAATTTGTGAATCAGACAAATTCGGATAAAATAATTGGCAACTGGCCAAAGAGGTAATGATTGATGCAAGAAGGCGCAGCTAAAACGTCGTCGTAACGAAGCTTCCATCATCAAAAAGAAAACGACATCGTTTTCCCGTGGCTCACAGTTGTCTTCATCGTTTCTCTTTATTTATCACCACCATCCCCCGAGCCTCTGTCTCTCTCTATCTCTCACCTGAAAACCTCTCTCTCCGGTTGACCCGATACGTTCTTTAGCAGAGACGCACGGATCTCTCTTCCTACACATCTGAGGTATATCTTCTTCCTCTTTTCCTCAAATCGAAAATTTGGTCAAAATTAGGGTTTCGTTTTCCATTTCTGATCTTCATCGTATTATCGCAGATCGGAACCTCTCGTTCTCAGATCTATTCGATTCTCTCGCGTCTCTATGCTGTGTTCTCAGATCTGTTGTATTTATAATGGCGGAGACTCTCAAAGAAGATTCCATCATGATTCGAGAGGTCTGGAACGACAACCTCCTCGAAGAATTCGAATTGATCCGTGAAATCGTTGACAGATTCACCTACATAGCTATGGATACAGAGTTCCCCGGCGTGGTCCTCAAGCCCGTCGAGACCTTCAAGTTCAACAACGATCTTAACTACCGTACCCTCAAGGAGAACGTGGATCTCCTCAAACTCATCCAAGTCGGTTTAACCTTCTCCGACGAGAACGGTAACCTCCCGACTTGCGGCACCGATAAGTCCTGCATCTGGCAATTCAACTTCCGCGAGTTCAACATCGGGGAAGACATCTACGCGAGCGAGTCCATCGAGCTGTTGCGTCAGTGCGGGATCGATTTCAAGAAGAACGTTGAGAGAGGCATCGATGTTGCTCGGTTCGGTGAGCTTATGATGTCTTCCGGGATCGTTTTGAACGATTCCATCTCGTGGGTTACCTTCCATGGAGGTTATGATTTTGGGTATTTGGTAAAGTTGTTGACTTGCAAGGAGTTGCCGATCAAGCAAGCTGATTTCTTCAAGCTCTTGTATGTGTACTTCCCCACGGTTTACGATATCAAGCACTTGATGACGTTCTGTAATGGGCTGTTTGGTGGGCTGAACAGGCTTGCTGAGCTTATGGGGGTGGAGAGAGTTGGGATTTGTCATCAGGCGGGTTCGGATAGCTTGCTTACCTTAGGCTCGTTTAGGAAGCTTAAGGAGCGTTATTTCCCTGGATCGACTGAGAGATATACTGGAGTTCTGTATGGTCTAGGTGTGGAAGATGGTGGTACTAATGTTGCTAATTAAGAGAAAATAAGAAAGGTTAATTATTGAGGGAACTGGATTATTAGGTTTTAGGATTTGTGAGTGTGAAGAACCAATTAAGATTTGTCTATGTGTAAATTGGCAAAAATTGGTTTTAGTAAGTGAATGTGTTGTGTCTTTGTTGTTCTTTCTTTCAGGTAAAAAAAAAAACCTTTTGATCAAATGAGGGGTTGAGTTTATGAATGTATATCAATTCAGCTACCCTTTTTATTAATAAATAATCTCCAAATTACAATTTTATTTCGCTTTCGTGTTCTTATCTTAGTAATGGATCTGTAACTTCAGTGTCTTAAAATTCATAAGTTGCTAATTAGATATAACTCAGACGAAAAGAAAACAAGAAGGCTGCTTTTTTGTGATGGTTTCATCATCAGCAACAAAAATTCATGCGAATCAACCAAAGCCTTCTCATGTGAGTTTAGTAGTATAAAACTCCTTGCAAGTGATCCATCGAGGAAGTAAAACTATATACCTACAGGTGGGACGTGTCCAAGGTAGATCATTGCAAGTGATCGGTTCAAGACGACCAGGATTATCCTTGCAAGTGATCGGTTCAAGACGACCAGGATAATCCTTGCAAGTGATCGGTTCAAGACGACCAGGATTATCCTTGCAAGTGATCCCTCTTATCTGAAATCACCGGAGCTTTTGCAGACATATCTCAATGCTATACTCTTAGATTCGGACAAGATTAAACCCCTTTTCTTGTTTATAAACAAAGAAACTTCTTTGATAATAAAAGATCTATATCATTGTTTTTGATTAAACGAGCTGTTGAAAATTTAACATAACAAAAACAGAGAGACTAAGAATCCAAAGATTACTAATACAAAATCTAAAATTGAATAAAACAACTTCATCTTAAGCACGTTCTCCACGGATCCTTCTGGCCAACTGAATATCCTTGGGCATGATCGTAACCCTCTTAGCGTGAATGGCACAAAGGTTAGTGTCCTCGAACAGACCCACAAGATACGCCTCCGCAGCCTCCTGAAGAGCTAAAACAGCGTGGCTCTGAAACCTCAGATCCGTCTTGAAGTCCTGAGCAATCTCACGAACCAGACGCTGGAAAGGAAGCTTGCGGATCAAAAGCTCAGTACTCTTCTGGTACTTCCTAATCTCACGAAGAGCCACCGTTCCGGGACGGTAACGATGAGGCTTCTTCACTCCTCCGGTGGTCGGCGCCGACTTCCTCGCCGCCTGTGTTTAAAAAAATATCGTTAGAAACGCAATTATAAACATAAAATTAAAAACCCTAGAACCCATTAAACATGATAGAGAGAAGATCACAAACTTCAAATTAAACCCAAATTCGGAAAACCCAGATTGTCTACGTTCATAAAGTATCCAAATTCAACCTAAATCGAAAACCCTAGATCCAATTTCACCTAATAAAGGTAGAGAAGATCGAAAGAACAAACCTTTGTGGCGAGCTGCTTCCTGGGAGCTTTTCCTCCGGTGGACTTTCTAGCGGTTTGCTTTGTACGAGCCATTGTCTCTTCTTCTCAAAGATTTGAACTTTTTGTAAGAGACTTCGATTAATTTGCTAAAGGCGGAGATCTATTTGATGTGAAACAGTAAAAGGTTGTTCGTATATATATAGATGGATGTTATGGTCGGTTAATTTTGGGATGTACAGAACGAGTACGACGTTGATAGTTTAGACGGTCCAGATCTTTTTAAATGATTGAGATAGCTGACGTGGCAATCTGCGTCTTGTATTTTAATTGGCTTAATTCTTGAAAGGATAGGTGACGTGTAGATTTGT
>CAJHQP010012965.1:0-10532 GCA_905132765.1 Moricandia arvensis | reverse complement strand
GCTGGAGAGATATGAGTACCTTTTGTATGAGTTGAATGTCGGTCTTTTTTTCACCATGGTAAGTTAATTGATTTGCCAAGGTAACTAACTTATCAGTGAAAATTTTAATGTCTTCATTCTCAAACATTTTCAGATTTTCATATTCTCTTCGCAATGTTTGAAGTCGAATCAAACGAACGTGAGGAGAACCTTGATACTCAGCCTTCAATGCATCCCATGCCTATTTAGATGTTGTTGATGCCGCAATTCGTGAGAAGATATGATCCGATACGGCAGTTTGCAAAATTTGCAAAGCCAAAGTATCATTCACCATCGCTTCTTCTCTAAGCGCCCTTGCCCTTGCTGTTTCAGGGGTCTCATCCACTTGCGCTGGTGGGTTCCCACGCCTTCTTCAACCATAGAACATAACTTTTTAGTTTTGAAAATGGTTGACATCTTAATGCTCCATAAGTCGTATTTCTCCCCATCAAATATGGGGATCACTTGATTTTGCATCGTTTCGTGTCCTTCCGATAAATCGTATGCCAAAATCCTCTAGCCTCCTTTTTTCTTCGCCAACTGTTTCTCTTACTAGTGCTTTCTTCTTCGTCCTCTCAATCGTAAAGCTCTGATACCATGTTAATCTTTTGTAACCGCTTGAGTAACACAAATATCGCAGTGTGTTACACACATATATGTTAATCTTCTACAACCGTTTGAATTACACAAAGATCACATTGTGTTACACACAGGTACGACAGAAGAAATAAGATAGACGTTTCAGGTTTATTCCAGAAAGTTGCTATTATGTTTTGCTTGTCTGGAAATACTTTGATACTATTGAGATTCTGTGATATTGTTTACAACAAATGATTGACCATTATATAGAGATCGAATCATTATGAAGAGACACACCTCTTCACACTAAAAGACATAACATGAACACTCTTTATGTAATAACTAACTAATGTAAATGTACTAAGGAGATATTAGATTATATAGTTTAACAATGATACCATCTCTCCGACAACCCAGAAACGTCTCCGGTGAAAAGGGATGCGTCTCCGGCGAGTCACAGTTGATGGCCGTGTGGATCCGTGACAGTGGTGGTGAAGAGCGGTGACACAAGTGATGAGATGCGGCAGCTCCGATGTTAGTCATCTCCTCCATGTCTTAGTTCTGCTACACAACACCAACATGGGAAAAAATGGCTTGAGTGACAGCAGCTACAATGGATCCGGTGGTGATTGGTGACGTTGACGGTACTCCTTCGATCGCCATCAAAGACGAGAGATTGAAAGATGGTGAGGAGAAGAGATAAAAGAAAAAACACACGGATGGAGAGGAAGAGATAAATAATTTAACGGAGGCGGCTCACATTCTTTGACGAAGGAGATACACATATATAATTAGGTATATAAACATGTATCTATATTATTAAAACTCAAGTCACTTTTAAGACTGTTTGGAAACAAAAGTAGGATTTTACCCAAAAATTCAGTTTGGGTACAAGGATATCTTTGTTTGGATACTAGAACCTATATTAATTTCGAAAATTTTGTTTGGAAACTAGGATAGATATTTAAATCGTATCTTTAAATATTCAAAATCAATTAATAATTGAATCCCATACAATATTATATTACCTAATTTTTTTCTAATGTGCCTTCCTTTCCACGTCGTAACTCCTCCAACAGATTAAACTTCTGATTTGATTTTTCTGTTACCATATTCCTTGAAAATCGATAACTGAAAATATAATCAGTTACCATGATCGAAAACGAGTATGATTTGATTTTTCTGTTACCATATTCCTTGAAAATTGATAACTGAAAATATAATCAGTTACCATGATCGAAAACGAGTATTTGTAATACATATATTCATAATATGCCGACTTCCAATAAGAGTATATTCTATTATATTTTCTTGATACACCATAAATCTTCAGTTAATATCCTAAATATTCTAAACCTAGACCTACCCCTATCTATAATTACGTAAGCTAACGATCTAAATTTCATTCCTCCACAATCTCCACTTTTTCTTACGAAATGCTCTCTATCGCAAGTAATTTAGTGCTCATCAACGATGTCAAGCCATTTAGAGACAACTGACGAGTTCGTGTCAAATTGCTCCACTCATGGAAACCTAAAATGACATATGGAGGAGAAACTCTCGAGTTAGTTCTTGCCGACGAAACGGTAAGTCGTTTTTAAAAATCATATTCACTTATATATATGACTCTACTATGTGTTTTATGTCTAAGACAGCGTGATTTCTTATTTTAGGGTAAAAAAATTCTTGCCTCATGCAAGAGAAGCTTGATGTATCGTGTTCAACGCGAACTACCATTGGGAGTATGGAGAGTGATTCAGAATTTCAAGATTGTTGCAGCTCGTGGTCAATATAGACCAACAACACTGCAATATAAGATGACTATTATTGAATACACGGTGATAACCCCATCTGATTATCGTAATGATAATCACTTTCTTGAACTTGCTAACTATGAGGAGATTGGTATGGAACACTCAAACCTTATTTCCTGATAGGTAATCACCGTAGACGTATCTTACTTTACTATCTATTTATTAGCTAAATTGTTTTATATTTCAATTTTGGAGTTGTAATTGGAGAAACAGATGTTATTGGACAAGTTGTTCATATCGGAGAAATAAACACGGTTAAGGTTAAGTTAGAGGACAGGAAGCGTGTTGAGTTCCGTATACGTAACACCAGGTAATACAACTTTTAATATTTAATTATTTTTTTATATATTTAAAATGGAATGTCTCTAATGCTTAACCTTCTTTTTATTACATTGGTTATTTATTCAGTGGTGACGAGATTGCATGTTCCTTGTGGGGGAAATATGCTACGCAGATTGAATCACATTTGGAAGAATCGAAAGATGAAACTATTATCTGCTTGATTCGATTTTCCAAAATCAGCTTTTTCAGAGGTATAAACATAGCTTAAAGAATAAGTCTAAAAAGAACATAATGTCAACATCACTTTGATGAGACTTATTATTATTTAAAATTAGGCGAGGTTTAAATCACCAACTCATTTGATGCTTCACTTTTGATTCTTAACCCAACAATGGATGAAGCTATCGATTTTAAAATGCAGTAAGTATATGTATTTAAATTTATTCTAAGGTCAAACTGATATATAAAATATGTTTGATATTTTGAAAAGTGATATATAAAATATGTTTGTGGTTTATCAGGATGTTGCAAGTCGATCTTCCCTTAGCGATTTTGGAAAAAAAAGAAGCGAAGAAGAGTATTAGTCAATCTGTTGATGATTGGGATGTAGTCGAGATAAGGTGTATTTCTGAAATCTTACTTGCTGACGAGGTAAATTATCTACGATATATGTAATATATTTTGTTATCATATTATTAGATCATAACATTGTATGTTAAACTCTGTAGGCTCAAAGTAGTAAAATCATCTGTTCAATTGAAGCTATAGATACAGATTGGGGTTGGTACTATTTTTCCTGTAAGTTACACAACCGACGTGTGACTAGGGTTGATAGGAATGGCAATTGAGACAGAGTACAAGCAGATAAACCATTATTCCGTTGTGATGTTTGTCATGGAAACATTTCTAACGTTGTACCCAAGTATGTTATCACCTTCTATTCTATGTTTTATTAATCCTAATTCATGATAAGTGAAATTGTTGCGAATATTGATTAACCGTAATGTGGCTTCTGAGATATAATACGCTTGGATATACTTGTAGAACTTTGAAGATCATGCATATGCTTTGTGAATGTAGGTATAAGCTCCATCTCTTTGTCAAAGATGACGCCGGATCATGCACTGTAATGTTACTTGATATTGTTGCCAAAACTATTATTGGTAACGATGCTGTTGAACTCTGGGATGGTTCATATGACGAGGTAATCATTGCAAATGAATACATTAGTGTATATCTTTGAGATTTGTTACATATATTCATCCTTTTTGTTTTTCTTTTTAGATTGAAGATCCATCGATTCTAACTATTCCTATTCAGAACTTGGTTGGAAAATCTATTTGTTTTGGAATTCTCATTACCAGTGACAATTTAACCAATGGAGAAATCACTTTTAAGGTAACTGAAGTTTGGTCTGGAGATCACATTCATAGAATCGAAGCACTCTCGGAACCATCTTCTCTGCTTGAGACGTATTCGTCTACCATGTCAACTGGGGAGGTATAAAATATTTTAGTTACATGCCAAATTATATGGATCGATCATTTTTTAACATGTACGTTTTTTATCTTCTTATGCTTGAACATAACAAAGAGAGTACTTCTGAAGATGTTTTGACGCCTTTCTCTAAAAGGAAGTCTGAAGATGATGTTGATCTTAATGACATGAACTCTACATCGAAGAAGATATGTGCTAAGTCCATCAAGTTAGAGAAGTCAAAGACGGATTAGTTATCAATGTTCTATTAAACTTGTGCGGAGTTATTACAATTTATGTCTTCAATTCTTATTTTATCATTTTATTTTCAATGTTTTTTTGATCCCATATTTTAAACAATTAAGTTTCCCTTTCATTGTTATTGTTTGAAATTAAAATCTACATATTTACACTAATCCGTAAATATAAATGTTCATAGAGTTAACTAGCAACGTTGATATAATCTAATCCACAACTTTATTTATAACAATAGATCTAACACTATTCCACAAGTTTGAATTTCTTCATAGTAGAGGATGAAGCAAAATATACTTTATCGTGCAGTTTCAACAATCTTCCTATCTATTGATAGGGATACTCCTATGAAGACCTATTTTTACCTCTCCTCCCATCTAAAATCGTATTATATATAGATCAATTCATATAATCTCCATTAATAATAATACAAAATTGAATTAATAGGGTGAGTATCCGAACTCAATATTAGAACAAATATATTAAAAATTTATCGACAAGATTTTCTTAAGATATTTTGTAACCATATTGAATATCCTCTATCTTAACTATACAACTTTCTTTTAGAGTTGTGTTGCGTTCTTTTAGATCTTCAAATCGTGAGTGAAGAACATTTTTTTTCTTAACCCTGGAGTATCATGAGGCTGTGCTTGAAAAGCACAACGCAAAACTCGAAGTCTATCGCCTTACATGTACGCTTCAACTCTTGGACGATCTCTTTAATGACGGTGTAAATAATAAAGGCATTAGGTTTAGAGCAGCTATAAGTTGATACAATTTACTGATGTACATGGAGTATCATAAGGTTGTGCTTGTAATAAAGGCATTAGGTTTACTAGAAGTCGTGTACTAGAAGTTATTTAGTCATTCGAGAAGAATAATCATGATTATATTTTTGAAATTAGAGTACTTCATTTCTGATTTGATTGAAAGTTATTGTGAATTGTTAATATTGAAAATTTTCAATATTGAATATCATTTTCTTTTTAACTTTTATGAATGAAACTTCTTTTTTATCAGAAAAAA
The DNA here is from genome assembly GCA_905132765.1 of Moricandia arvensis. Classification (NCBI taxonomy): domain Eukaryota; kingdom Viridiplantae; phylum Streptophyta; class Magnoliopsida; order Brassicales; family Brassicaceae; genus Moricandia; species Moricandia arvensis. Next base: position 5,082 of record CAJHQP010012965.1, on the reverse strand, counting down.
ATTACAGCTTTTTACGCCATCTAACAATCAAATCAATTATAAATGCATTATGTTTAGTGCAGCTATAAGTTGATACAATTTACTAGAAGTCGTGTACTAAAATTTATGTAGTCCTTCGAGGATGAAAATCATGATTATATTTTTGAAATTAGTGTACTTCATTTCGGATTTGATTGAAAGTTATTCTGAATTGTCAATATTAAAAATTTTGCAATATTGAATATCATTTTTTAACTTCTATGAATGAAACTCCTTTTTTTATCAGAAAACAAAAAAATACAGTTTTTTAGTTCACATATCAATCAAATCAATAATAAAGGCATTATGTTTAGTACAGCTTTTTAAAATTATACTAATATCATACTATTTTTAATTACACCAATTAACATTACTTTTTTAGATATAAAAATTGTATTTCAAAAATTAATAGCCCGAAATAGAAAGTACCATATTTTTTGTCCAACTAAACAAAACAGCCCAAAGTGAGTTATACAATTTTGATTTTAGAATTTTGAAGCCCATTGTGTATATGTATTACTAACCCATCTAATTGAGTTTATATTCTAACTTATACCAAATATCTATATTATTAAAACTCTTGACTATATTCAATACCATTTTTGTTATGAGCAAGAAAAATCTCACAAGCAGACAAAGATATCGATCATGCAATCAAAGGATATAAACTTATTATAAATCATAATTCAATATTAAGTTGGTAAAAAAAATCAAAATCACAACCCGCGCTTTCTAAGCTTGGGTACATCATTAATAATAAAAGAAAACATAGCTCGATTGGTTTAAAAAATATAATGTTTTAACAAAATTAATGAGAAAATCTCCAAACCGGTTATAGAAAATAATCACGGGTCAGGGTCGTTACACAATGATTCTCACGAGCTCAACAACTTTCCTTTGTGTAATTTCCACGTTGGATATTCTCCTCGCGTTCTCAGTACCTTTCTCAGCGCATTAAAAACATCGTCCCAGACCTTGTTTGAGCTTCCTTCCTTAAGAATAGAGAAATCTTAAAGGTTTCAGTCTTCAACGATGATGTTCAAGTGCAATGAGGACGCAAAAACTCAAAACTTTGATTAAAAATTTGAAGAAATAAAAAGGCAAATAATGGTACCGTACAATCAATAGCTTGAAGCTTGAGCTGCTCATGCTGGCTGCCTTTTGATTGATAATTATCTTTGTAGCTTCGACCTGACAGGGAAGTCATTAAACCGCCATAGATTTTGAGTTTACAAACAATATCAATCTCTCAAATAAACACGCCCAACCCCAAGATCCAATTAGTGTGATTCATGTACATGAGAACTAGAAATAGATGAATTCAATCTATGGATAAGACAAACTAAAGGAAAGAGAAGAAGAAAATACATCTGTTACTAGGACATGTCTGAATTTACATGCTATCGATATTGCAAGCAACTCCGTTGCAGAGAGAATATTCTCCGAACTGTGTAGCGAGGAGGAGGTGGTGATAAAGTCACAGTAAGAAAAGGGGATTAGGGTTGGCAGGAAGAAAGTTGTACATGGGGCCTTAACCTATATTCTCCGAACCCATAGGGGTCCTTAACCTTTTTTTTTCTTTTTTCGATTTAAAAAAATAAAAATAAAAATTAAAAACCAACCAATCGTGAGCCGCCACGTGTCAGTAGGACCCATAAAACAGTGTAAGGACCGCTCTTTAAATTGAGATTTTTAGGACTGGTCCTTAACAAAAGTGGTGGGTCCACCACCACTTTTTGTTAAGAAACTCACTTAGTATCTCCCAATGGAGATGCTCTAAGTAAAGTTTTTTGGGTTAATGAGGTGAATATACAAATTCTGTGTAGAAATTGGGTAAGTATGCATTATTTTTATTAATTTGCGAACTTGTTGATGGGCATGCGTAAAATGATGGAATTAACCTCGACAGGCGACAACATACCTATTGTCTTTCTGAAACAAACATTTATTTGATTTTGACAGCTCAAAATTTGCATGTTCGCATGCAATTTGTCGTAACATACTCTGAATCATGTACAACTTTCTTCCTGCCAACCATTGATTTGAGTCTTAGGTCGATTATTTAGAAAAGAAAAGGAATGAAGGTTGATGATTGTTCTGTTCAGACCAAATTATCGAGAACAACAAAGCCGGATATTTGTCTCACAGAAGCGGGGATGGAAATGGGCTGCACCCTGAAAGCCTGATAGCCATTACAATGGGTTTAAGGTTTATATTAGGTTTTCTTCATCGTGTTGGTATATAATGGGTTTAATGTTTACTAGGTGGTTGTCCACAAATTTGCGGGTATAAATATTGTATATATATATTATATAAAATTATCACTTTTGAACAAAAATTAGAAACATTAAAAAATAAACTTTTAACTCTAAATATTTTAAAATTTTAAAACATCAATCTTCAAAGCTTACATATTAAACCACTAACGTATCTATTTTTAGTGTACATTACAATTATCATTCATTTATAAAGATATTTATATCACATTACTTTTAATTCTTTTTTAATTTAAAACAAATATATAAATATATATTGAAAATTTCTCCTTTCTCCAAATTTTCTATTTTCTCCTATAAATGATTTTTGAAGCTATACTAAATAATTTTTAGAAACCAAATTATAAATGATATATAAACAATATATGAAACTATAATACAGTAATAGTTAAGATATACTCATATACGAATGTGATTCTTTATGTTAAAATATAGAATTATTAGAGTGATTTATCTTTTAATAACTTTGTTCATTATATTGTGTAGTTTATAACTATTAAGAAAATTATCTAAACATTATTACTCTTTTCTTGAGCATTATTTCTAGTTTTACTTTTTATTTTTAAATTTAATTTAAATTAAATTAATAATCATCGAATAAGAAAATTATAATAATTTTCTTAAGACTTCACCAATAATTGATACTTAAGTATAAGTCACTTAAGTAACTTCTCATTTAATATTATAATTTTTATTTCTTTTTTATATGCTCTTAAAATTTTTTTAAATTCTTATAAAATAATTTTGGAAGCCATGATAAATAATTTTTTGAATGTTTTTTTGTAAAACGGAATTATAAATGATTTATAAATCATATATGGATATTATAAGAAATTTAAAATTATTGTAATATTATATATGTGAATATGAATATGATTTTTTAACACAATATGAAATAGTATATATTAATATTTATTAAAAAATTATTCATTATTGAAATAGTTTAAAAATATTAGAAATAGTTAATCAAACATTATTACTCTTTCTATAATTTTGACAATTAGTTACCATAAACTATTGTTTGTAATATCATTTAACATATTTGGCAAGTGATATTAAGTGGTTGTAAGCTTACCTTTTATTTTAGATCTAATTAAAATAATTAAAAACTAAAAATCATCGACCGATCAAATTATAACATTTTCTTTAGATTTCACCAGTGATTGACACGTAAGAAAAAGTCACTAAAGTGACTTCTAAATTAATATATAGGAAGATAACATCGCTATATATAGCAACTTGCTTCATTAACACTTATACATGCAATTGTTTTCTTCATCGTGTTATGTGTAGGCTGCAATGAGGTAGCATGAGAACTCATTACAATCAATTTCACGTTTTTCGAGTTTGTATATAGATTATGTACAAATTGAAAAAAGAAACTTTAGAATGATAGTAATGAGTCTTCCCGCTATCCCAATTAAGTGACTATGGTGGTGAGGAGGATAAAGAGACGACTACTCACCAAATGTTAATTTATATGTGCAGTGGCGATCAGAATCCCAATTATACAATTTGGAAGACTTTCTCGCACCAAAAGACATGATCTAGTCGAAATTAAAAAACAATGAAAAGAAGCAATGGATTTGAGACTGAAAGTGCTAAATTATTGATTAGGGTTAGTCTGGGGAGAGTATGATTCATAGAAATGTGATAGTTGACAGTTAGATGTTGTAAGAAGAACACATAATAGAAACTGAATCGAAAACCGAAGCCGATTAATCACCAATTCTAAAATTTGATATCTAGTTTACCGTAAAATAATATAAATATTGAATAGGAGAAAGATATTGTGGTGGTATGTGTGGCTATAAGAAGAATGGCTATTGTATTGCTCGGAGATGCTGTTCAATTTTTATGAGATAATGGGATTTTGTGTCAGGCGTAGCTATCATGATCATCGCCTACAACTAGGTAGGCTGCGAGCAATATATGATATGATATTATGAAGATACGCTTTTTACGTACAAGTGTATATAACTCTGGATTCATACCCCGAAATTCGCTATAAATACATCCTTCTTCTTTCTCGTCTATACATTAGCATCAAATGTTCACCGGATAAAAAATAAAACCAAAGGGAACATTTTCCATTCGCTGGTTGAATCAAGAGCTCAAGTTTTTGTGAATGTAATTTTAGGTTTATTATATTAGGATATATATTATTATTTGGGGACCATTTCAATTTTATTTAAAACATGGGGCATTAATGGAGACCATCCGGGGATAATAACTCTATCATTACAAGAAAGCAGCGATATTCCGACGATAGATATCGTCGGAATTTTTTCGGAATATGACTATCCCTACGAAACTCCGACGAAATAAGTCGTCGAAAAAATCTAGTCAGAAAAACATAATTCGTCGGAATTCCGTCAGGCACTCCGAGGGAATACCGAGAACGGGATATTTCGAGGAATTACCAAGGAAATATTTCGTAGGAGACTTTCCTCGGAAAATTCCGATGGAGGTTTCCTCTGTAATATTCCAAGAGAAGGGGTTCCTCGGAATATTCCGAGGACATCACTCCATCGGAAATTTCCGAGGGATTCCGAGAAATGTGTTCCCTTGGAAATTTCCAAGGAAATGTGACCCTCGAAAATTTCCAAGGAAAGGTGACCCTCGGAAATTTCCAAGGAATTAGTTTCCTCGGAATATTCCGAGGGACAGTTTTCCTCAGAAATTTCCGAGGGAACACATTCCTCGAAATATCCCGAAACTTAATTTTGGAAAATAATTATTTTAATATATTTGTATTTTGAATTTAATTTTTTAAACTAAAATTAAA
>CAJHQP010012964.1:0-10532 GCA_905132765.1 Moricandia arvensis | reverse complement strand
AATAACAGTTTATAACGGGACTCAAGTCTCTCACCGAGAAATTTTCAGTCCAGGTGTTATACTTTTACTGGCTAACATTATTTTAATTTTAAAGTAAATTCTTAAAAATTTGCCACTGTGCATGGCTAAGTAAAAAATATCTTCAAACATATAAAAAGTAAAACCACGTAAATGCGTCTATAAGTCCATTTCACGATAAGACTCTTTGTTTTCTTTTTACCATCTCAAAATAGAGAGAGTAAAGTTACTTGAAAACACATTTCGATTATAAAGAACTTGTTATCTTTATTGAATGCTTTAGAAAATATGCTCAGAAAATTAAAATGCTCCTCCACATTCTCTGTATGCCACAACTCGGCATATGTTTATATAGCAGAGTAGAATTCATATTTCTAATAGTAATAGATAACTCCTAATACTATTAAGTTTATCTTAAAGCTTATCTTACTCTTAACCCACTTGGTAAAGGATATCTTAAGCTCTAAGTTATCAAAGCTTACCCAACTATCTCCCTCTTAAACTTTGAATCATTCTTGGACAAGTCTTGAACTCCTACCAAGTCTCTCATCTCCACAAACTTAATCCTTGCTAAAGCTTTTGTGCGGATGTCTGCTTTCTGTGATGTGCCCGGTATATGCTCAACGTCAACGAGCTCTCTCTCTGAATACATTCTCGTATGAAATGATAGCGTTTATGTATGTGTTTACTCTTGTCGTGAAACACAAGTTTTTTAGTGAGCTCTATAGCTGACTTGCTATCGATTCTAATGAGAACTCTTTCAGTCTTCCAGCCTATGATCTCGCCTAGAAGATCTTGGAGCCATATGGCCTGTCGTGCGGCTTCAGTCGCGGCCATAAACTCTGCTTCGCATGAAGAGAGTGCAACAGTGTTCTGTTTCTGCAAACACCAAGTAATTGGTGAGCTTCCAAAATAAAACATGTGGCCTGTAGTGCTTCTTCCATCGTCTTGATCTATGTTGTGACTACTATCACTATAGCCAACCAACTTATTTGTCCCCCCTCGTTTATACTTCAAACCGAATATACAAATTCCTTGTAGATATCACATAATTTGCTTTATAATGTCTCCATGTGACTTACGAGGCCTTTGCATGTATCGGCTAGCTACTCCGACTGAAAATGCCAAGTCCAGTCGTGTATGAAGCAAATATCTTAGATATCCCATACTTCTTCTGTATCACGTTGCTTCTATTTCTTCTTCTTCTTCTTTGGCTTTTAAGACCTTAAGACCAAACTCCATTGGTATCTTGGTCGGGTTGCATGTTTCTAAACCGGCATCTTTTAGTACTTTTCTTGCATACGCTTCTTGCTTAAGTTCAATCCCATCGTTGCCTTGATGAACTTCTATACCAAGATAGTAAGTGAGTTTACCTAGATCACACATCTCAAATTTTGATGATATCCCTTTCTTAAACTCTCTTATGGCGTATAAGCTGTTTCCGGTTATAAACAAGTCGCCTACATAAATAGCAACAATTAGAGATGATTGCTTATCTTCCTTGCGATACAATGCATTCTCCTTGGTGCATCGGCTGAAATTCATTCCCTTTAACACTTGATCCAACTTAGTGTTCCTTGCTCTTGGAGCTTGCTTCAACCCGTATAAAACCTTTGAAAGTTTATAAACTTTGTGTTCTTTACCTTTAACTTCAAAACCTTCGGGGTTGCTCTACGTAAACGTCTTCCTTTAGTTCATCGTAAAGAAAATTTGTCTTTACGTCTAGATGGTGGATTTTCCAACCGTGTGAAGCTGCTAGGGCACTTAAAAATCGTATGGTCTCAAGTCTACCGATAGGTGAAAAAAACTCATCGTAGTCAATGCCTGATTCTTGATACATATCATTTGGCTACAAGCCGAGCTTTAAACTTCTTGATCGTGCCAACGACATTCCTTTTTATTTTTAAAAATCCACTTGAGTCCAATTACCTCTTCTCCACTCGGTTTATCAACAAGTATCCATGTCTTATTCTTGTTGATCAATTCTATCTCTTCTCCGCAAACACCTCTCAATTTTGATGAACTCTTTGCTTCTTGGTAACTTCTTGGTTCATTGTTTATAGATAGTAGAAGCCTTTAGATGTCTAATTCGACTTGTAGAACATAGTCGTCTAGATATATAGGTCGACTTGTTTGTCGTGTTGACTGTTGTAATGGTTGTTGAGGTTGAGCTTGTTGAATCGTTTTGTTGTCATCTCCGTGATCGTTGTTATCTCCATGATCATCATTATCTTCATGATCATCTTCGTCTTGTTCAACCTGTTGGTTGTTATCGTTATGGTGATCATCATTACCGTTGATGACAACCGGTCCTTCTCCAGCATCAGTGATCTCTCCCCACTTCATCTGAAACATTCATGGATCTTGTGTTGCTCCAGTCGAATGGTTCCAAATCCAGTCCTTTCGTCGAACACAACGTCTTGGCTTACTACAATTCTTCGTGTAGACGGGTTGTAAATTTGTAAGCTTTGGATCCCGGTTCCGTTCTGAGATGTACTAATGCCAAAGACCTATCTCTAGCTTTTTAAGCAATGCAGTGTTTATCTTGGCGTATGCTAGACACCCGAAAACCTCAGATGATTAAGGTTAGGTGTAGGCATTCGTGTGGTGTCATATCTTCAAGGGTTCTTGTTGGTACTCGGTTGATTATATAGATTGAATGCTGAACTGCCTCACCCCATAGGAAGTTTGGTACCTTCATTGCCTTAAGTGTGCTCCTTGTCATCTCCATTAATGTCATATTTCTTCTTTCCACCACACTGTTTTGTTGTGGTGTGTATGGAGCCGTTAGGTGTCTTTTGATGCCATTCATGTCACAGAAATCATTAAACTCAGACTATGTGAACTCCCCTCTACGATCAGTTCTTAGTGTCATGATCTTTTTGTTAAGATCTCTCTCAACCAATTCCTTAAATGCTTTGAACCTACTACATGAATCAGTCTTCTCTTTCATCAAGATTGACCACATGTATCTTGAGAAGTCGTCTATTATCCCAAAATATATTTGTTATTTGCGATGGTAGTTGGAGTGATAGGGCCCCATAGGTCGGCATGCAGTAGTTCTAGTGGTTTTGTTGCTCTGAATGTGGTTGTCTTCGAAAATGTTTGTCAAGTTTGTTTGCCTACCAAGCAAGACTCGCAAAACCTCTTTTCATCTTCTATGTTTGGTAGACCTTGTATCATATCTTGTAGAGACATAGTTTTAATGGTTTTAAAACTTATATGTCCTAACTTTGCATGCCACTTCCAGGTCTCGTCTTCTAGTTTGGAGTTTAGGCACATAGGCTTTCCAATTTTTAGTGTTATTTTGTAGAGCCTATTGGGTGATCTAAGCACTTTAACCAGCAACCTCCCACTCGGATCATGTACGGTTAAGTAGTCTAGCTTCATCCTAACATCACATCCCACTTCCGTAGCTTGTCCTAGACTTAGGATGTTTCTCTTAAGATCCGGAATGTTGTATATGTTAGTGACTAGCTTATGTTCACATGTTCTTCCTTGAAATAGAATTGATCCCTTTCCTTCTATATTCACGAATGAGCCATCTCCAAACTTGACTTTTCCCGTGATGCTCCGATTGAGCTCTGAAAAATATGATATGTTTCCTGTCATATGATTGCTGGCTCCGTTATCTAAATACCAAGTATTTTCTACTCTTTGCTTGATTTCGTACTTCTTTGGTACTAGATTTTCCTCATTCAAAAATACAAGATCATGTATGTAGAGTGCTGAACGGCTTCCTCTGTCTCTACTTTGTTTGCTTCTTGTATTTTTCGAAGTTATTCAGGACATACAGACGTGAAGTGACCTGTTCTATCACATCGAAAACAAACAATCTTTGATTTGTCCTTCTTTCCTTTTCTTGACTTTGATTATGATGATTTGTTTATCTTTTGAGTAGACTCTGCTCCTTCCTCGTCCTCTGTATCCGCATCCTGTTCTGCCACGACCTCTTCCTCGAGAAGTATGGTATTGTTGATATGAATCTGAATATAAAAGCTTGCCTTGTGTATCTTGATTATAGTCATCATCAAGAATTATTTCTTCACAAGCTTTTAGTCTTCCGGTTATATCTTCAAAACTTGTTAAATTTAAGTCCAAGACTTACTCGAGAGAGGCTATCATTTGAATGTATTTGCTTCTTGGTAAGCTACTGAGAAAGTTTCTTACAAGCTTACTTTCTTCAATAACTTGTCCAAGAGCTGCTGACTTTGATGCAATCTCTGATAGCTTCCCTGCAAAGCTATCTATAGTATATGAGTCCTTCATCTTCATTCTATTCAAATCGGACATGGGGGTTTATATACGGGCTTCCTTGACACGATCGGCACCAAGATTTCGTGATTTGATCGCGTCCCATATCTCATTTGAAGTTTCTTGTTCGCCGACTTGCTGAATAAGAGACTCTGTGATCGTTTGAAACAACAATCCAATCGCGATGATGTTCTTGCCTTGATCATCTGTTCCAGGCTCGATCGTGTTCCAAACCGTATATATCTTGAGAAGAATTTTCATCCTCATGGCCCATACCGTATAGTTTGTGGCGTTTAGTATGGGACATTGGATGGAGGGCGGTGTGAATTCCTTAGGGTGTGTTGTGTTGTCGTCTCCCATGGATCGTGTAACCTAACGCCCTGATACCAAATAAAGTTTCTTGTAATCACACTTCGATTATAAAGAACTTGCTTTCTTTATTGAATGCTTTAGAAAATATGCTTAAAAACTAAAACACTCCTCCACGTTCTATGTATGCTACAACTCAACATATGTTTATATAGCAGAGCAGAATTCCTATTTCAAATAGTAATAGATAACTCCTAATACTACTAAGCTTATCTTAAAGCTTATCTTATCTTTAACCCACTTGGTAAAGAATGTATTGAGCTCCAAGTTATCAAAGCTTCCCCAACATAGAGCCTCTGCATGTTCTTCTCTTCAAGCTCACTTTCTCTTTAAACCCATTAAAATTAAATGTCTCTGGAATGAAAAATAACTCATTCATATTCCCGAATTTCCGGTCATAAAGTAACGATTTTGATTGGGATGAAGTTGAATAACCAGAAAGATTCATCAGATAGGCTAATGTTGGATCGGATCTTACCCATATTCGGTTCACCGACCCGACCGGGATCCAAACTCATGGTCTTTCTCCTCCTCGTCACAGCAACTACGTAGTCTACACTCTTACGCTCATCTCCAGCTCATGTGCCTGTCACGTGGAGCCTTTCTCCGCCGTTGTACGCCGTTTAAACGACATTGTGAACTCATCTCAGCCATTGATTCTCTTCCAGTCAAATCAAACAGCTGTAATCAAATCTTACAACTCCTCACCACCTCCACCTCCTCTGCTGCCAAAAACAGAGTTCCTTCATGTAATTTTCAGAATCGCCGCGACGGCGAGGATATGGAAACAGAGGAAAGAGTATATCAAGCTCTAGTATAAATCAAATCAAATGTGTGGTTATGTCTGGTTATAGAAACCGGTTAAGAGACTCGACGAAGAAAACGAAACCAACCTCCCGCCGGTGAGAATCTCCGCCAAAACTTTGAAGTTTCCTTATAAAAACAAACATGGACATGGACCGGCGATTCGAATTTCCCAGATCATGGCAGAGATGCTCAAATTATGACTCAAAGACGTGAGATGGTTCGTGATGGGAGACGATGATACAGTCTTCATCGCCAAGAATCTCATCAGATTTCTGAAGAAATACGATCATAATCTGTTGTATTACATCGGAAGTTTATCGGAAAGTCATCTTTACAACATTTACTTCTCTTACGGAATGTGTCACGCCCCGACTCTAACTTAACTGAGATGGCATGAATTCACATTGCCTTCACCAACAAAAAACACTTAAAAAGGCCAATGTTAGAAACCGAATGTCTAACAAAACCATACTGAAACGAAACGCTTAAAACCGAGTATCAAGTCTTAGAAATGAAACAACTTAAAGAAAATCCATCAACTCGAACACCTAGCACTATACCGAGACGACTACTCCTCTACTTCATCGAACTCACCTAAAAAGAAAGGAGGGGTGAGCATTTTGACAAATACTCAGTGAGGGAAGCTCTAGGAGCCCCAAAATTAATCACCAACAATCATCACGCAACATAGCATTAATATCTAATTTAAACATCCAGTAAAGCAAAAGCAATCAACAAGAAATGAGGATAAACCCTGATGGTGCCAACATGAGACCACACCACCTCGTTTGGTCCTCGTGTTCCTCATGTTGTCGAGGGAGAGCTCTCACCACATACGTTTTCTCCACGACATCACACTGACTCTGTGATTTCCACGCCTTCACGCAATCACGTTACCGACTTCTTCGGTTCTCGCGTGATCCACCACCATAATCATACGTTGCACGTTGTTTCCACGACATCACGCTACTACGTTCTTCCTTCACACACAGGCACGCCGCATCCCCGCTCCATTGATAAAATCATGCTAACTCACGCGATTGCCACTTGATCCAACAAGAAACGATGCAATGCCCGAGACTTACATACTTCCACCATGTTGCACCAGCACACATAGGCCTTATGCCTTTCTTCAACTCATAAACACCACCCACATATATCATCCACATATACCATCACCCCAATCAATACAATCATCACATACAATCCTCAAACATCATTCAACCATTTTTTAACAACCTAGCAATAGATCTATGTCTTTCACAAATCAAACATCAAGATATATATCATATGTTCAAGTATATATATATATATTTATAGATCTGTAGAAAAAAACGTGTAGGGATGAATGATCAACCTAGACACCTCAACCATCATGAGAAAATGATTGAAAGAGATAGAGATTGCAAAAAGCCCTCACCTTAGCCTAGATCTGCGAACTGAGAGATGAAACGAAGTAGATCTGCGTTCTACGGATCCTCACGAACCAGATCTACAAATACAACGTTGGTTTCCATCAAAACCGTAGATCATAGATCTAGAAGAAGAAAGAGACATGAGAGAACTGCAAGAGAGTGATTAGGGTTTCCTTACCCTCACCAGTGGCTGGATCTAAAACAAAAAGAGAAGAGGACTCAAGGAAACGACGAGAAGGACTGAAACACGGCGAGATCTCCTTTCCGGTGAGGCTGCGCGGTGGTCGGTGGAGCTCTGGTGGCCGGCGGCTGCTCTCTCTCCAACTGGGCAGATCTTCGTTGTGTTTTGTTTCTCTGGAAAAAACCTAAGGGGCTGCCTCCTTTTTATAGAAGAGGAAGGGGAAAATCCTAAGGTTTTCTCTACATGGGCCATCACATCGCGAGCCTCATTATTTACTGGGCTCGGACCCGGGATGTGACAGAATGGCTTACGGCGGCGTAGGATTCGCCGTGAGTTCTCCATTAGCAGTGGCGCTGAGCAAAATGCAGGATCGTTCCAGAAAGAGATATCATATCCGGCGTTGTACGGTTCAGATGATCGGATGCAAGCTTGCATGGCTGAGCTCGGTGTTCCACTCACTAAAGAACTCGGTTTTCACCAGGTTCGTAATTATCTCTTTAATTCCTTTTAGTAATAAATATTTTTTGACATATCATTAGGAATCTAACTAACTTGTTAGTTAAATTAGGGGAAAGAGGAAAATTCTTACATCAACAAGGACCATCAGTCCAGATCAATACATAAACATAAACATGTTACTTCTACGAAACATATATTAACTTTTATGAATTTTTAAAATTTGGTTTTAACATACATTAACCTAATTTTCGTTAGTCAACCGTTTAGTTGTCATTATCTTCTAACAGAAAACCGGCCAACTCTTATACTAACAAGGGTCAGCGGTCGCGATCAATACATTAACACTTCACATGTGCGAAAATACACATCAACTAATACAAAATTTAAATTCAATACATAAATTTGAAATCTTATTTTAACATACATTTACCAATTTTCTCTTGTCAAATGATACCAAAAAATAAATTATATGTCACGTGTTAATTAAGTAAAAACATTATTGTATTATGTAGTAGTTAAATTATATTACTTGCTAATTCTAAGAAAAATAAATCATTTAGATCAAAAATTTTGTTCTCGTGTAATAAATTAGTTAGGTTTTGTTTTTAAATTTTTGCTTTTTGGCAAAAATACTAACACAAAATAAGATAATAGAGGTAAAAAATTAACAGAAAGAAAAGAGAATGTCTTTGATAAGTTAAACATTTTCGTTTCTTTCTATCAGTTTCAACGTAATACGATTTAATTCCACATGTTTTGAATGAATTTTCTCCATTCGCGACAAGAATTCAAACCAGTTAGCAAAAAAACTTTTTTTGGTTGTTTACATAATCAGTTAAGTATGGATATCAGATATACGTTTGGGTACGAATCAGTTCTTTCGGATATTAAGTTCTTTTCTTGGGTTTTGAAATTATGTTTGGTTTGGATATTATAAGTTTTTGGGTGTGATTCGAGTAGGTTTTTTCTTGATCCGGGTGGGTTTGGTTCTTATGTGTAGGAACATAATAATAAACAAAAATTTATGTATTTAGAAATGTTATTAAACAATTTATAAAAAAATACCCACCCAGATCAAGCTTTAGTGTATGTTAAAACTAGATTTCGAAAATTAATATATTGTATTTGATTTTTGTATTAGTTGATGTATGTATTTACACAGGTGGAGTGTTTATGTATTGATCAAGACCATTGGCCCATGTTGATGTATGAATTGACCGATTTTCTGTTACTGGTTTAAAACAACTCAATATTTGACTATCAAAATTATGTTAATGTATGTTAAAAACCAAATTTTGAAAGTTTGTGAATGAATTTAATATATGTGTTCACATAGGTAACATGTTTATGTATTGATAGAGATCTTTAACCCTTATTGATGTAAGAATTGGCTGATTTGTCGTGAAATCATCACGTAGTTTAATTCTCGTCCAAAATATGTCTATTTTAAATAAAATTCATACTATTTATAAATATAAATATACATTTCAATTAATATCATAAATTATAAACTTACAGAAACAAGTGTAAGTTATCTAATATATTAAAACAGACTCCTATTTTTTATTTACTTATAAGTAGTCTAGGTTGGACCATTACATTTTTTTTAATTTTCTATTTATTCTCCTACAACTAACTTAATTATTATTAAATATATATTATATCTAACCAATTATCTTAATACTTTCAAAATAATATATCTAAAAAAGATATTCTTAAGTATATTTTCGTAAGATTAGATTTTAATAATATCTTTTAATATCTTTTATTTAAAATATAAATGTACATTTGTTTTTAAATAACAGAGCCATTATTAATATTAACTATATTTAAAAACCAAAAGTTATTCATTATTCATTTATATAATAAAAAAATCTATAATATATATATATATATATATATATATATATATAATTTATAGCCATAATTAAACTACTACACCAAGTAATAAATATAAAGTAACTTAATTTATTAATTAACTATTTATAAGTTATAAAATAAAATAAAAACAAATTATATTTATGAATTTTACAACATACTTCAACTTATTAAACAATATTAGAATATGATATATGAACTAATAAATCATTTCATAAGTTAATATACATATTTAAATTAAAATATCAAATAATTAATATATTTCTCATGTATGAGAGGAGTATAATAACAATAGTTAATTTGTATAATAATATTGACAAATATATAATAATAAAATAAAATTTTACGAATATTTAAAATTAAAAATTTGTATTATAATATATGAAGCAAGTTATATAAATTAATTATCTTATTTTCATAAAATTATACTAATGTAAATTTTATTTTTATTATATATACTTCAAAACAAATGTTTAATAAAAATGTACACATGTATAAGATTTATAATTTTGAGTAAATAAATATTTGAATAAAAGTTCATCTCGCTTTAAAAAGTACGGGTCAAAATCTAACAATAAACATTACTATTTCATCAAAATCTAATAAACATTAAAATGCGGGTGAAAATCTAATAATAAACATTAATATTTGATCAAAATCTCATAAGAAACATTAAAGTGCTGGTCAAAATTCATCTCACATTCATGTATCTATTTCTAATTTAGTATGTATCCTCTCGAATATTGATCAATTACGCTTACAATGTGGGTCAAAATCCATCTCACATTCATGTATCTATTTTTATTTTAGTATATATCCTCTCGAATATTGATCCATTACACTTACAATAAAATGATAAATTAGTTTGACTAACTTTTGTAAAATAATAGCATAACATTCATAATATATATCCACCATTCATCTAAATATTCATAAATTAGAATACTTTAAATATGAAAATTTAAGTCAAATTGTATTAAATAGTGGCCATCCATAGGTTCAACCACTAGTCGGGTCCCAAATTTTAGTGTATTTTACGGATTTTATAAAAAATTTAAATAACGAGTTTAAAGAAAAAAATAAACCGGACTCCATATAAAGTCATCAGTTAATCATTTAACTGCGGGTCTGGGTCGTGACCCAAAACACTG
>CAJHQP010012963.1:0-10535 GCA_905132765.1 Moricandia arvensis | reverse complement strand
TCCCATCAACCAAAGAAGCAGCCTAGGCGTGTGTCATCTTTTCTCATACAACCTTGTATTGCACTAAAGCTGTAACCAACAGAACCTAGAACACAGGTGATCTCTGCTCCAAAGGTACACTTGTGGGAGTTAGACATAGAGCAGGATTCCTTTCTAAGTACTTCAAGTACATATTAAGATGATCTAACATGCTCATCGATATACTGCCTTAAGCTATAGATCAGGATATCATCCAAAATAGACAACCACAAGAGTGACTATGTAAGCTCTTAGACATGCAATTCATTATGCTTCATGAAGTACTCGGTGTCATTTAGTGAGGTTCAAAGGGCATTCACGAGCAGCGCACTCATACCAAGCCATGGCTTAGTCTAAAAGCAGTTTTCACTCATCACCGGGTTGTTCGTCGTTCATCCTAATCTGATGATATTCACTCTGTAAATATATATTTTAGAAAAGAGAGCAAGACCGATATGCAATTAATCAAGCATATCATCAAGTCTAGGAATAGGATGTCTATACTTTACAGTGGTGTGGTTGATGGCTCTGCAATCTACAGACATGCGCCAGCTTCCATCCTTTCTTTGGCACTAAAGAGAACTGGTACAGCCAATGGACTCATACTCTCTCTAATGTGTCCTTTCTTCATCAGTTCATCAACTTGCCTCTGGAGCTCCTTGGTTTCTTCAGGATTGGTTCTATAGGCTGGTCTGTTTGGTAATGAAGCTCCAGGCACAAAGTCTATTTGGTGTTCAATCCCACGGGCTTGGAGGCAATTCATTTGGCCTTTCTTCTGAAAATACATCAGCATACTCCTGTAAAGGAACTCAAACTCACTCGGTAGCACCGTTCCAAGTCAGCAGAAGAATTAGTTTCACCTTTAAAAATAAACAAAAGCATAGATTTGTTGAAGGTACATAGCCTTTCTCAACCTCACTGTTTTTGGCCATTAGGTGTACCTCCTTGCGTTTACCCTCCTGTTTATCTTTGTTCTTTGCTTCTTGCCTTCTTTGCTTTAACTGCACTTGGTCCTCATGTACTTCCTGTGGTGATAAGGGGGCAAGTATAATCTTCTTATCTCTATGAGTGAAAGAATGACGGTTTGTGAAACCATCATAAATGGCTTTCTTGTCATATTTGCCAAGGCCTCACCAACAAGATGTGGCTAGAATCCATGGGCAAGACATCACAAAACTATCTCATCTTGGTACTTGCCAATGGTTATAGGTACCATGACCTGTTCTGTAACCTTTAGCTCCCATCTTCATTCAGCCATTGGAGAAGGTATGGTTTAAGATGCTTTCCAGTCTTAACTCCAAGCTTTTCTACAAGAGATTCACTAACCACATCAGTACAACTTCCACCATCAATAATTAGACTACAAACCTTATCATAAACAGTACAACGAGTGTGAAAGAGATTCTCCCTTTGATCATTATCTTCTGGTTTCGTCTGAACCTTCAAGGATCTTCTTGTGACCAGGAGTTCCCCACGCATTGGATAGTCAATGGCTTCTTCTTCAGATTCTTGATCCTTTTCTTCCTCAGATACCATCTCACCGTTCTCCCAAGAGAATCATCACCTTTTTGTTGGTGCATTCATTGGCATAATGGCCAATATCATGACATTTGAAACACTTCACATCTCTGGATCTTGTGGTTGGTGCTTTGGCTTTGTCCAGGTCACGCTGAAACCCTTTTGATCCTTTGTTTGGCTTGACAAAAGATTATCTTCCTTCGAATTGGATCTGTAGGCGTTCCCATAAGAGCCTTTTGGGAGTCGATTTCCTCTTTTTATGCTGTTCAAATGAGAATAGCCTTGGGTAGAAGTGTGAGATTTTTAGAGTGCTTGCTGGTGTGTGTGTGTGATGAGATGAACCACAAAGGGTCGGACTTGTCTTGTACCCAAAGAGAAAGAGAGATTGATGAAGAGTGATGAGAGTATGTGAGAAAGAATAGGAGATTGAGAGAGATTAGGGGAGATTCGTGAGTAACCAGATTAGAGAGCTTTAGTAACAAGAGAATACAGAGTTTAGAGAGACAAGGTAACCAGAGAATAATGAAGAAGAAAGGGGAACTCCCCCATTCAGATTATTTGTTTACAATCGCCCCTTATGGCCTTTTATAGGCAATACAAGTAGCAAAAAAATAAACCTAGATCCTATGGATAGAAACACTTGATATAATGGATGGCTGAGATGAGGTGAAGACTGGTCTTTGTGTAGGCTGGTGCTAGCTGTCGAATTGACTGAATGGATGGACAGGATGCTGCCGTGTGGGGATAAGGCTGGAAAGGTTAAAGCTACTTTCACTTTCCAGCTGGAATGGACAGCCCACAAGAATCCTATGGCATATTCCCCTTGCCACATAAAATCTCCACGCCTCACTTTGGTTTCTGGATAAGGATCAAACTCCCTAAGATGCCTTGTGGTTCCTTTCTTCCTACTTTAAGGTCGAACAATGTTCTTCATGACTTGGGGCTCAAGTCTTCACCATGGAAGTGTACGGATTAGGGTTTGGCCCGGTACACTTTTCACTCTAAGTTTGCACAAACCCAGAATCCTCAAAATGGCCGATATAAAGTGGTTTTGGGTCGAACCGTCCGTACGGTTTGCCCTATTTTGCACATTCGCCCATTCTCTCCTAAATGGTGTCTAAGTCCCTTCTGGACTTATCCAAAACCTTGCCCCGACCTTCTTGATACTTCTGGACATCATTAGACCCTCCTAAAGCCTTTTTGGATCTTTCCCCGAGGTCTAACCCTATTCTTGCACGAGGCCCTTTCTTCACCCAACATCATCCTCATACCATTTTACTTCTTCAAGTTAAACACTCCCCCTCAAGCTTAAATATAGTAGATCCCTTAGTCAAGCTTGGACCCTTGAAGAGTTTCCTCATTAAAAACCTTATCAAAGAAAACCCTTTTTGGGACAAAAACCTTGATAAGGAAAAGAGTAAGACCTCCAAGGCCTAGGGATTGGCTAGTGAGCCTTTGTGTCTTAGAACCAGTGTGGTTGGACACAAAGGACTCTGGATCATGGCCTAACTGGTGCAGCAATGATCAAGACATCATGCGCACTCATCAAACTCAGTTTGACCTCTTCATTGACCCAGTTTTGGGTCTCCCCCTCTCAACTGACTTCACAGGCACTTTAGAGAAGCTAGTAGACTACCAGATCATCTTCAGTGAGGGCTCTAGCTCTTGTTCAAATGGTGAGTAGGGGCTGCACTGAACCGCCTGTTGAATCCCCTACTTAAAAGACTTCTCTCGGATCATGAAGTTCATTCCCTCAAGCTTGGGACTGAGAATTGGTGAAGGACCATGCTTGCAAGGTTGTAATGAGCTCTAGATGACTTCACTGATCCAGCTGGTGAGGAGTGTCTACACAATTGAATCCCCCACTTCTCTTGCTCTTCAACCAGGTTGTGCATTGTCACTATTGAATCTTTTAACATGTTGGAGGACTTTGCAGCTCCATGATCATTTTATGGCTTCCTTAAGCTTCATCAATCAGGTACAAGCATACGTGCTATGTGCTGATTCATAGCTTCCCAACTGAGGTAACTGTTCTAACTCCATTTAGAAGTTGATCCATAGCTTTCCCAACCAGACGGTAACCGCTCTAACTCCCACGCCTTGGGGTTGATTCATAGCATTCCAATCAGTTTGTCTCTCCACCTGATCTTCTTGTCAAGTAGTCTGTGATGGCCATCTGTTCTAAAACCAAGTTTTTGCTGTCCTTGCTGATGTTTCTTTGCCTTGAAAAAGAGACAGAGGAAACACCTAAGCTTCATTTGATCTTCTGTTAGCTCACTGATACCACCGTTCTCAACTTTATTTCAAAGTCATCTTAGAAAATCTAGGAACCGACCATGATCATCTTAAGTGAGGCTTAAGCAATGGTACCTGATACATTATCCCAAAAGTGCATCAGTACTTTATAAAAGAATGTTCACCAGAGAGTCTAAGCAACTTAGACATTCTTCTAAATGAAGCAAGATATCAATGATGGTTTCAACTAAGGCAATAGCACTAGAACTTATTCCATTTAACCATAACAATCAGAACCAATCTATTCAAGCATTTTAAGAGCCATTTCGAGATTTAAGAAGAAATGATGAATGACATGAATTGATTTGAGTTCCATTTACTTCCGTTTTTGTTTGGATGAGGAGTCACTGGTTTTTCACTTGAATCCCTCACACTCGGCCAGTTGTAACCTCTCCATAGCAACACCAACTTGATGGGAGGTTGTTTGGATCCTTCAGCTTCAGTTTCAACCACCTCACCATTGAGGCCGCATTGAGCTGAGCTTTCATACACACACAACCAAGACTGCTCTGAACAGCCTCTTTGCATAGACACGCCACTGCCTAGACCCGGTTGGATGATCCTTTGTTGAAGTCCTTGCAAAGGCTTCATACTGGACCATGGATCATGCATAATAAGACTCCCCCTCAAGCTTAACTCCGAGTATAGAAAAGGAGCTAAGCTTGTGAACGGTCTAAGCAATCCATGGCCCTAGGATCACCAGTCTTCTTGGCTTTGTGATGGAATTCTCTGTGAGTTTACTCTCCTCCTAAACAGGAACTAGGTGTTTGATTTTCAGAGTATGATGTCGTGTGTGTGAAGAACAGGATGAACAATCCCCTTTGGGCAAGAGAGAACACGAAATGGTGAAGAGAGTGGATCTGGTTCACTTAGTGTTTACTTGAACCAGAAACAAAGATTAGGAGATTAAGAGAGAGATTTGATAGATTAAGAAAGGGATAGATTAGAGAGAATCTGGAATAAGAACACTAAGCTTGATATGAAATGGAGAGGGGAAATCCCCCTTACTCCCTTAAGTGTTACAAATCGCCAACTAGATTAATATATAGGCTTTACAGGTTTCTGGACCATAAACCTAAATCTAATGGCTGAGATAGGACTTGAAAATGAATGGCTAGGATGGATGGCGAGTTTGAATCTGGTCAAGGGAAGGACGGCATGTGATTGGTTGTCCATAGGCTCCTCTGAATCAGGCTGGTTCTTTGGCCAAATACATAGTCTCTTTTGCTCTCTTCCTTTCCAGCAAGTGACAACCAGAACCAGCCTGTCATGCCCCTATCTTCTTGGTATCTTATTGATGCCATTTTGATTCCTTTGCTCTTCCTTTCTAGAAAGTAACAACCAGAGCCAGCCTGTCACGCCCCTTATCTTCTTTCTTGCACAAGGCATCTTCTTGGTATCTTTAGATGCCATTTTGATTCTTCTTGATCAGAACCATTTGGTTTAAGTCCCAGACTTTGCACGGACCACCAAGGAGTGTATCGACAGGTTATGGTTCGTACACTTTTGCCCTATTTTTGCACAAAGCCTAAAACACTTCAAATGGTCAAGTATCAAAGTTATGGGTTGACCTTGGTCCGTACGGATCCGTACAGTCCGTAAAGGTCCGTACAGAATCCGTACGGGTCGCCCTATTTTTGCACACTCGACCATTTGATCCCAAATGGTTCCTAGAGTCCCTCCTGGACTTAATCTTCACTTTACATTAGCTTCAGGACCTTCTTTGACACCTTTAAACCCTCCTAAAGTCTTTTTAGACAATCTCCGGGGGTCTTGCCCTATTTTTGCACAAGACCCAAATCTCACCCAAACTCATCCGTTTACTCCATTTCATCTCTTCAGGTTAATACTCCCCCTCAAGCTTGACTCTAGTGATCCTAGAACCTTGAAGAGTCTCCTGCATTAAAAAACCTTATCAAAGAAAACCCTTTTGGGATAAAACCTTGATAAGGAAAAGAGTAAGATCTCCAAGGCCTAGGGATTAGCCAGTGAGTTCTTTGTGTCTCAACCAGTGTGGTGGACACAAAGAACTCCGGATCATGGCCCTCACTGTGGTGCAAGTCTGGACCGACTCTCATTGCACACCACTAACTCTTCTTGAGCTCATCTAGCTCATCACAACTTCTTTTTGGGTTACGTGCTCGGATTACCAAGATACAAACTCCATTGAGTACCATCTTCTTTCTCTGCCTTGGTTGCTTCTTCTTCTTGAATAACCACCAAGGACTCCATCTTCACAGATCATTGAAGCTTCTCAATACTCCCCCTCAAGCTTGACCATATGGAACAAGTCAAACTTGGAAGGACAGCTTCATGACCTTGATCAACACACCACTGCCCATCCTTTCTGATCTCGCCACCTTGAATGGAATGCTGGGAGATACCTCAGCTAACTCTTCAACCACCTCACTTCAGAAGCCGCATTTTAGAGTCACCTTCTTCTTCACACATCCAAGAGTGCTCTGACCACTCTCTTGTCTAGACTCGCCAATGTCTAAACCCGGATGGCTCCATCTTCTATTCCTGGTGCAATGTTGAGGAGGAACCAGGTCTTGAACTTAGATCAGCAGGTTGCTCACTTAAGTCCCCACCTCAAGCTTGAATTGAGTTTAGGTTCAAGCTTGAAAGTGAGCCTCAACGAGCATCCAAACCAGGAGCACATCACCCCAACAGCTGCGCTTAGATCACTGGTCCACCTCCATGTCTTCAGCTTCAAGTACCCTCAGGTCACCGGCCTCCTCAAGCTTCAGTGATGACCTTCTTCTTCTTGTGTTCTTTGAACCGGGAGCTCAACAACCTTCATGGCCGGTGCTTCTTATAACCGGCTACTACACCAAGAACCTTCCCAATGCTCCACACAATGGATCAAGTCTTCCTCTTTTTCCGGATTGATGCTGAACAAGGACACTCCTTGTGAACCTGAAACAACACTCAAACTCCAAACAAGATAAGACACACTTGCATTGTGATCAAACCTTGACTAATCATCAAGTTTGATCACCAATGTCACAAGCTTTGCACTTAGGCAGTATCTCATTGTCTTAAGATCCATCTAATGCAAGCGTATTACTCTCTAACTGCTATGAATGAACTGATCAGGAACAATCACAAGCAATTAGGCAAACAAATCCTGCCTTAAACGACCCTTAGACTCAAGTCTAGGTGTCTCAACCTTAGGGCAGTAACAATGACAAACGAATGCAACAGCCTTAACCTATCCTTTCCATGAATGCAATCCGGATTAGATACAACTATCTATCATCCTAGCAAGACATCCATTAAGAACAGAGACTAAGCAACATTATCATTTTCAAATACCAGACCCAATGCAATAGTTTAATCAGTTTCTATTCATGTATGCAAGCAGACTCAGAACATACTATCTAATATCATGACAAGCATCATTTAGAACTGGAGCAAGCATTTAAACAACTCAAACAACCAAACGAGTCTCTTTCAACACAACCTAGAACAGATTCTAAACTTTTTACATCTACCAATCTTTAAACACATTCTCAGGTCTCAACACATCACAAACACATTTTCAGTTCATAAAGTTCATAAAGGATCAAGCTTTAATCAAGGGAAAGAAGTTTCCTCAAAATCAAGGAACTAGTGTTAGTTCCTTGAACCTCCTTTGATACATGGACTGGATAAGATCTATTGGTGTCGACCCCAACATCTCCTTCCTCCATGGACCTTCCTCTTGGACTCTCCATGTCAAAGACCCCACCTTTCTTCATACTTGAGTCGCCTCCATCAGTAACAAGGTAAAAGCTTTCACCTTTCTTCCTGATCTTTAAATAAGAACCCGCCTGGACTGTTTTGATGAAGAAGGGATCAAGTCCTCTCCAAAAATTCTAGATCCAAGGCTCTTCTTTCTTCTGGACGGGTATGAGAGAGTATGGGTCTTCAAGAACACTTTCTGGGATGCGGATGAACACCTTCTTGTAGAGGTTGAACCGGCTGGAAAGGAAGTGTCTTTTGGGTTTGAATGGACATGAGAGTGAGCTTAGATCTTCAGCGGATGAAGGAACCAAGTTCTGATGAACCTGGCTCTGATACCATGTTAGATTTTCAGAGTAGACACTCGTGTGTGTGAAGAACAGGATGAACAATCCCCTTTGGGGCAAGAGAGAACACGAAATGGTGAAGGGAGTGGATCTTGTTCACTTAGTGTTTACTTGAACCAGAAACAGAGATTAGGAGATTAAGAGAGAGATTTGATAGATTAAGAAAGGGATATATCAGAGAGAATCTGGAATAAGAACACTAAGCTTGATATGAAGTGGAGAGGGGAAATCCCCCTTACTCCCTTAAGTGTTACAAATCGCCAACTAGATTAATATATAGGCTTTACAGGTTTCTGGACCATAAACCTAAATCTAATGGCTGAGATAGGACTTGAAAATGAATGGCGATGATGGATGGCGAGTTTGAATCTGGTCAAGGGAAGGAAGGCATGTGATTGGCTGTCCATAGGCTCCTCTGAATCAGGCTGGTTCTTTGGCCAGATACATAGTCTCTTTTGCTCTTCCTTTCCAGCAAGTGACAACCAGAACCAGCCTGTCACGTCCCCTATCTTCTTGGTATCTTATTGATGCCATTTTGATTCCTTTGCTCTTCCTTTCCAGAAAGTAACAACCAGAGCCAGCCTGTCATGCCCCTTATCTTCTTTCTTGCACAAGGCATCTTCTTGGTATATTCTAAATGCCATTTTGATTCTTCTTGATCAGAACCATTTGGTTTAAGTCCCGGACTTTGCACGCACCAGAAGGGAGTGTACGAACAGGTTATGGTCCATACACTTTTGCCCTATTTTTGCACAAATCCTAAAAAACTTCAAATGGTCAAGTATCAAAGTTCTGGGTTGACCTTGGTCCGTACGGATCCGTACAGTCCGTACAGAATCCGTACGGGTCGCCCTATTTTTGCACACTCGACCATTTGATCCCAAATGGTTCCTAAAGTCCCTCCTGGACTTAATCTTCACTTTACATTAGCTTCATGACCTTCCTTGACACTTTTAAACCCTCCTAAAGTCTTCTTAGACAATCTTCAGGGGTCTTGCCCTATTTTTGCACGAGACCCAAATCTCACCCAAACTCATCCTTATACTCCATTTCATCTCTTCAAGTTAATAGGGCAATCCTATCTGTAAACGGTCACAAAAGAAAGAGCAGATAAGTGATCAACGTGGTTCCACCAGAAGAAGAGCGCGCCTCTTTCAAATACTTAGCCGAGATTGCAAGATACCTTTGGCATCTTGACCAGATGCCTTTTCCTTTCCAGCATGAGACAGCCTTTCAAGGAAGAGCTCTCCTTATGGATAAGGTTCGCTTATCTTCAATCTCGGAGTAGAAAGTAGAAGAACCAAGGTAACTTCTCCAGGTAAACTGTTTTTACCTTTGGTCGACCTTTTCACTTTTTGGTCGACCCAAAGTGTATGGCCTTGTACGGACACTTATACGGACATCTTCCAATCTTCTTCTCTTGATCCCACAAGTCTTCTCTAATACTTGTAACCCCTTTTCTTATTTGGTTCAACAGTAATTTCCAAAGAAACCAATCCGAGGTAACTATCTAAACTCAAAGAAGAACATGAAAACTGATTTGCTTGCTGTTGGTACAAGACAAACTGTTTTGAGGTGTACACTCTTTGGAAAGAAGGATATAAGCTATCAATAAACCTATCCCACATTCTTAGTCCTTCCTACATCTACAAGAAACCAGTTTGAGGCTAAAACCAAGTTAGATTTGCAAGTTACTGGTCCTACAACTCAGGTACACCTACACTTACTTTATTCTGAATTATCTGAGTTTAGAACATCTCAATCCTATATATGGCGACCAGGTGAGCATACTAAGGTAAGTGATCATGTTTTCAAGAGTTTTTTTATTGACTACACCGATATGATGCACTTGTTTTTGTCAAAAGAGCCATGTGCAGATTATGATGAAGCTTTGAAGCATACAAGGAGAAAGAACAAACATGTGGAAGACAAGTGGTTCAAGCCACCTGATTTGGATCCGGATATGCACCAAGACGTCACTGGCTTCACCCTCATCAAAGAAGCACCACCAGATGCAGCACACAAGCCAAAACCGAACAAAAACGAATTTGAGATAAGATTATTACTCTTTGATAAATTTTCATGTTCTAACTTGCTTTGTTTCCATGTATCAGGTTTGAGTAATGAATCAGGAACTAAATGGATCAATGCCTTCTACATATCCAAACCAGTCAGCAACAATGCCTATCAAAGAGGCTTGCAAGGTAAGTGTAATATGATTTTAAACTTTGATGTTACTGACTTGGTCCACTCTATTGCAGGTAAAACAGATTTGAGGACAAATCTTTTTGAAGAGGGAGGGGATGATGTGATCATGGAAAGCACCAAGGAATGTGATGTGACCATGGACCAGCTCAACAAGGAAGATGATGTATCCAGGAATGCACCCATGGACAAACAAGCTGATGAAGATGCCTTAGCCATTCCAGAAGGTCCCATGACTCGTTCTACAATCAAGAAACTAAATGGAGCCATTGGAGGATTACTTAGACTCGTATGGAAACAAGAAGAAGGTCTTGGACAAAGCTTGATGATCCGAGATACCTTGATCACCTTTCAAGCTATCTCCTCATCTAGCTGAATTAGTACTCAGGCAAACTACTTGTGTGTGATCTTTTCCTTGCTCTCAGT
>CAJHQP010012962.1:0-10537 GCA_905132765.1 Moricandia arvensis | reverse complement strand
AACTAAATAGTAGAAATCAGGATGTTACAACGGCTATGTGTTAAGTTCCCTGTAAGAGTAAGAAAATAGATGTATTTGATTCATGATGTGAGCTATAAGTTAAAATTGTTGTAAGACATTAAGGACTTTGTGTGTGTTTGATGAAAATGCAATATTTGAAGAATTTTCTCAGTAAAAGAAGGTGAAGAAACTCATTGTTGCCAATGTCTGGTGTGTGGAAGCATTACACTAGAACCAAAGACAGTCGTGACAAGTGTATTTGTCACTATTTTCAGAATGTCTTCTCATGTCTTACCAAATCAGGAACATCAAACCTCCAGAAGCATCTTACCATCTGCAAATAGTACCAAGCATGGTTAACCACTCAAGGAATGAATCAAACGCTGATAAATACTAAAGGCAATCTGAAGTCATCAAAAGTTCTGGAGCCAGTTTTCAGAGAAACATCTAACGAGTTGCTTATGTTAGCAGAATTTCCTCTTTTATTTATTGAAAGCATGGCTTGGGAACACTTCTGCGGAAAGGTAAGACAGTATATATAACCTATTATCCTTTTAATCTTATGTAATGTATATCCAACTTTACGTACATGTTTCCTCTCTTCACTTGCAAGGTTACTTTTACAATCATGATTCGAGAAAAACTACGACTAGAGACATTGTGGAGATGTATGTGAAGAATAAGGCAGCTTTATAAAATATGCTCCACATAACCAAATAAAGATTGTCATTTACAACTTATACACTGGTTTCTCATGTTACAAGTAACTTACTCACAACTGAATTTTTGATCTACATATGATATTTTGGTCTATTTACTTAATTTGTAGAGTTCAGAAACTGACATTTATCAATTTACTTGTTTTCATGGTTAACGGGTGCAAGTTATATCGTGATAACTACTCATTTCATTGACGCAACTTGGTAGCTGAAGAAGCTAATCATATGCTTCAAGTATGTAATGTCTCATAAAGGTCAGACCATATTTAATGTCCTTTTAGATTGTTTAGCTAAATGGAGAATTGAGAAAGTATTTTGCATCATAGCAGATGATGCAATTGCTAATAATTCTGCCACTAGGAGATTCCATAGGGAATTTAGTGAGGTTGCCCCTGATGCTTTAGTATTAGATGGGAATTTCTTTCACATGCGGTATTGCACTCATATCATTAATTTAATTGCTAAGGAGGGTTTGGTCGAGTAGGAGAAAATGTGTTAGCCATTAGTAATGCAGTTCAGTATGTTTGTTCTTCAACAACTAGACTGAATGCGTTTGATCTGAAAGTCACTAGTGGGAGAATGAGCTGCGGTAGCTTGCCTATGGATATTAAGACTATGTTGAATTAAACCTTCTTCATATTGTCTAGAGCATTACAGTTCAGAGTTGAATTTGATAGGATTGAAACAGAAGATATGTTGTATAATGATTATTTTTTGGAAATGGGTAATGGAGTTAAGAGGTGTGAACCACCTGCTTCGAGAGACTGAGTGTTGTTGAGAAAGTGAAGAGATTTTTAATAATCTCTTACAACAGCACTTTGGTTGTTTCTGCCTCATCCAAGGTGAACTCGTACAAGTGATATGGTGAGATATTGACCATAGAAAAAAATCTCATTGCACTAGCTAACAGTTTTGATCATGAGTTGAAGGTCAAGGCATCAGAGATGTTGCAGAACTTTCTGAAGTACAAGGATGGCATCAAGAGTGTCAACAAGATGCTGATCTTAGCCACGAGTTTTGATCCCAGGAAGAAGATGCAATTTGCAAAGCTTTGCTTTGAAAAAAATCTTTGACAATGACATGTTAGAGTCTAAAGAAATGCTAGAATTTGTGGGTGATCTTCTTGCGAGTACCACATTTTATTTAGAGGGTCTAATGGAAAATTGTCTCATTCAAATCAAGCATCACCTCTCCCTAGTCAAAATCTCAAGAACAAGGTGTGGATATACTGGCGATGGTGGTTGAAGCCTTTGGTTATGAGAGGATGCATTGTGTGTACAAGGAACTGGCTGCTAAAAAAAGGAGAGGATACAAGATATGAGCTAGAAGTGTACTTGAAGGATCCATTTGAAAATTCGAAGCTTTTGTTTGGTATTGAGTTCGACATTCTCTCATGATGAAAGGTTCACAAGATGAGTATCATGTTCTTGCAGAAATTGCAAGAGATTTCCTCGCCATGCAAGTCTCATCAATAGTATCAGAAAGTACTTTTAGCGTAAGTGGTAGGATCTTGGAACCATATCAAAGTTGTTTAACCACATGATAGAAGTCCTTATGTTTACCGAGCAGTGGATGCATGTTGACATCAAACTAAGTTAACAATTCACTACAAAAGAGCAAATGCTTGCATATATTGAATTGCTAGATCGACTTGAGAAATGTTTATTCTTCTCCACTTTAGTTTCTCTTTAGTAGCTTTTGTAATGTTTGTCTAAACTCGCTTACGCTTTGTTTATCTGTTTCAGAGTTTTAGGCTCAGCCACTTGAAGATTTAAGGTTGAAGATGAAGATTGACAGTAGAAGATTGGAGGTTGAAGATGGCTGTTGAATCTTGAATTTTTAATAATTTGGTTGTGATTTCTTTGAATAATGTTGGTTTTAACCATTTAGTTTTGGTTTCTTTGTGTTCTCTCATTCGTCTGGTTTTATTTATATCAATGATTTTGCTTGGCTTTTGTCTAAATGATAAAGTTTGATGATTTTCCTTATTCAAGTGTCAATTACTTTGTGCAATGTTCAATTTTGCTTAGGTAATGGTTACAGTCTAGTAGAAATCGTATATTAAAAAACCTAAAGTCCATTTGAAAACTAAAAGTATATCGGGTTGTACCGGTTCCACAAAAGTTTACTAACCCAACATGAACTCGGTGATGCTCGAACTGATCCCAAACCGAACTTTTATAATACCTAAATTGGGCTGATTTATATAAACCCAAAAAAAATGAAACCTGTAAAGGAACCGAACCAAACTCAAATGGTCCTCGTGATAGTGGATGCTTAATGCATACCATTCTCTTTAATGAAGTTATCATATTCAAATATGGGTGATGACTAGTTGGTATTTAATTTATGACTTTATCTTTATTTACTTTTAAAGTACTAATACTAACCAATTATGATGACACCCTTTAAATTATAAAAATTATATTTGTAGGCTTTGACAAACAGGAAGGGTGGAACAATCGGTTGCAATCCATTATGTTGTCACCCCATTACAGAGTTCTAGGCTAGCATTGTACCAATATTTTGTTTTATTTTTTTCTTTTACCTATGAAATCATAATTTTTTTTTGTAACACAAATGAAAATCATAATTCATAACGTTCTTTTTGGCTTGTGCTCACCATTTACTCTCGCAGAATGCTGATTCAACGTTCAGTTTATATGTATAAAGGAATGGGAAATGCAAAATGAAATTTTAACCGCAACTTTCAAAGTCCAACTAACGTCAACATAACCAACCGACACAAGCCAACAATCTCCACGACAATTCAACTTCTATTCACTCTCCTTTCCCCCATTAACCTCTAGCTTTTTATGTCTACCAATTATTTAAAAAGCATATCTTACTTGCTTTTTTGTTACGCAGACATATCATATATCTTAGCACATTTTCATATACACAATCATGGTCATATCTAAATTATTTTTCCTAATAATGCAATCTCTATTGTGTATAGACGACCTCAAAAGAGAACCGTACATACATATCTATAGTCACGAGATAGAACATGAACCTTATGGGAACGAGAATCTCTGTGTATTACTATATTATTATGTACAAGTGAGAGAAAACATATATATGAATCATGTTACTATTACAAGTTTCTTCTTTGTTTTCTTCTTGAGCATGAAACTTCTACATATGAACTCTCTGAACCAAAACGAGAGTTATGCATCAATAATGAAATAGAGTTCTTATTGTTTGGGTGGCAAAGTGTGTGGGTGAGACTCCACGAGTATAGACCACAAAACATGCACATCCTCATATGGACATGACTTCACGTCCTCGTATAATATGTATAATCCTCGTCCTGCACATTATTAATATTTCTAAATTAACACAATGAAATGCACACACGTATATAGACATACATACATATATATATATAGACACATAATGCTGGAAGATAGATATGGAATGTATAGAGAGAAAGAGAGAGCATACTCTTCTTTTGAGCAGAATTGACGCGAAACCATATTTTCTTCAAGGGAGAGAAGAAGGAACTTAGCCAACCCATTTCTCATACAGTGCCTGAGGCTCTTGCAAATATGAAACAGTAACTACACTATCTTTATATACACATATGTCCATAAATAACATATATAGACCCAAGGAAAAGAAACCAACCAATCACAGTGCTCCACCTTGGATAATGGAGAACGAAGGCAACCACATCAACGTGGGCAGTTTTGAATAATGGAGAACGAAGGCAACCACATCATTCCTTATTTAAGTATGGCCCAAGCGACCATCTCCATCTCCATCTCTTTTCCTTTCTTTTTTTCTTTTTCTTTTTTATCTCACCATACAAAATTAATTTTAAATAAGTTTCACAAAAAAAATTTACCCGTGACACATGGATCCCAGCTTGATAAAATGTAGTAGTTTATTAGATTTCTATTCAGGAGTTTTGATGAAGTATAATGCAATATAAAGGGAGAATGATGAAACTGTGACTTAGTGTTTTATCGTGATGGGGTCTCTTTGGTATTAGGTGTTTGTCAAACATTTTTCTCTGTCTATCTTTTTTGAAGCTCACTTGTGCCTCAAGAGCTATCCTAATTCACCTATCATGTTTTCTCTTCACACTTCTTTATATCAGATACTAAATTGTTTTATGCGGCATGCGCAATATAATAATTGAAAATATGTTTTTATTAAAAATAAAAATATAATGTTATTACATTTACTTTAAAGTTCATTAATTTAAAAAAGTATGAAGTAATTATTTGTAATTTTTATTTATTTTATTTTTATAAAATGATTGTATTTAAATTACTTTTAAATTTTTAAATAAAACTAATAAAATTTATTTTTTGGTTTTAGTAAAAAATATTTAAATTATAAAAATATTTATTAAAAATATGTTCAGTAATTTAGAAAATTGATTAGGCTTATATATCCTTACATTGAGTAACAAACTTATAATATTGTTTTACTTATTTAGATATCCATATTTATTAAAAATATCTTTGATATGATATTATAAAGATTATTATAATGTCTAAAAATCTTGTCAAAATATAAGTATCTATAATAATTGATCATGTTACAATAAGTTTAACATCAGGTAATAACTTCTGAAAATTAATATTATATTATTTACAAAGAATATGTATAAAACAATTTTCTAAAAGCATCCTTATATTTTAAATATATTTTTTTGTAAAATAGATAAGTTTTGGAATATGAACCACTTATTATTGTTCATAATTGTTTATTTGCAGATTTTATAATATAGTAATGCTATAATATAAAAAAATATTTAATATGATAATTTATATTCTGATATTTTATGTCTTAATTATATTATCATGTATATTCTATATTTTGAACAATTGAAAACATAAAAGATATATAGAAAATTTTAATTATATATATATATAAGTATAAAATAAACTATCTTCTTACAGTTTTACTATATTGGATGATTTCTCATCAAAAATATTTAAATATATATATATATATATATATCGATGACAAATATATATGTATATATATATATATAACACTAATAAAAAATGAATAACTTCAAAATTTTATTAATTTTTTAGTATGTAAGTTTATAATACATTTTATCTAAGTTTTAGATTATTTTGCTTCTTATTTTTTAACTATGGTAATTACCAAATACTCTTTGTCAACAATTACCATATACTTATTTTTATATTTGAATTTTTATAGTTGAATTTTGTGCCATAATTGTGTTAAACCATGTCAACTTAAATAAGGTCATGTCATCATATTTATATTTAATAGGCTATGTCATCATTTTTTTTAGAATGATTGTAGCGAAGACATTAAACCAATCACTTCTCAAATAATATTTAAAGGATTCATATATGAATGATATTGCCACCTTATATGTTTTCATTGTTATGCTTCATTATTTCTGTGCCTATACGCTTCATCAATATTATAATTAGCATAAGCAGAACACTTTTCTCTTTCGATCTTTGACTACTTTTTCTTTTAGTTAACATATTCAGATATACTTGTCTTAATCTATGTTGCTTAAGTAAATAAATAATGTTTTGGCCGACAAAAACAAAACCCAGTCTTCATCTTCATTCTTATGTGGAGCTTTTATATAGGATGATATTCATATATGAAAATTATGTTTTTATTAAAATTAGAAAACTATGTAACCAGAGAGAAGATTCAAATACGATTCAAATACAATTAAGTATACGCTGTTACATTACTATTTTAATGTACATAATTTTTTAATCTCAGCTAATTACACACAATTTAAATATAACACCTATTTCCACACACAATAAAAGTTTGAACGATGTTCCACATAAACTTTGAAGTTTGAACTAATATCGAAAAATAGCAGTTTAAAACTGGTTAGTGTTCTCTATTTTTAAACTTAACCAATGGCTAACCTAACTAAACAAAAAAAAACGAATTCTGACACAATTAGAAAATATAAACTGGATTAAATCTATCTAATACAATTGGATCTAATAAACTTACCCAAGACTTGAATTAAGTTAATTAGAAACCCTAAAAAAAACTAAATCTCCAAATCATCTTCCTCTATCTTTCTCACGCTAAGAACAACAGAGCTCCTCCAAGTGGTTTCTACTCGGCTTGGCCAAGTCATGTAATTTGACATCTCTCTCCACTCGAATTTCCAAATTCATTACTCATACTTCTGGTTTTTCATTGTGGGAAATGAAATCTCTTCTATGAATTTTAAGATTTTTGGGTTCTTAAGGATGAAATCGAATTGGAAACTTTTAAAAGGGTTTCAGGTTGGGTTTAAATCAAAACCTAGTCGGATCTTTTTTTGGATCGTGTTGTACCAATATCAACCGATACAAACTGATTTACTATTGGTTAATGTCATAGACCATCAAACCAAGCCAAATTTTTTTATGTGTGGTAACGGGTTTCAAACTTTAATCGTGTGTGGAAATAGATTGTTATACTTAAAGTTTGTGCAATTACACCGAAGTTAAAAGATGTGTACATTTGTTATTATATGATAGTTCTTGTGTGGAAATAGGTCGTCTTCCCTTAAAAATAGGAATACTCTCGTATGTGTTCAAAAATGTTTGAAGAATCCAATAAGGTTTTTAAAACATTAAGAGTCCAATAATTTATTTAATGTATACTAGAATTTGACCCGCGCCCCTGCGCAGATGTTTGTTTTAACTTATATTGAACGTAAACTCACAAAACCCGCTAGTTTTATAAAAAATCTCATGTATAGTTATTATATTTTGAAATTTACATATAGAGTATAATATATTATATTATAATATAGATGTTTGATAATAGTTTTTATTTGTACATAATATTGTATTAAAAAATTATAATTTGATGCAGTTTGATGTAATTGTACTATCCATATATTAACATGTTGTTTTTTATTAATTTTATTTTACAATGAAACAACATGCTAAAAAATTAATGTCAATATATTAATATCGATTTATTTAGATAAACTTTAGAATTGTAATTATTTAATTTAATTTATTTTAAATGCAGTGTCAATATCTGTAAAGAAAAATAAAGTACATAATTTATTATAAATGCAAAGGCTAAATTTGTAAATAAAAAAGTATCTTTTTTATACTATTATCCATGTGTTCAAACAATTTTCAATCATAGTGTTATTCATGCTTCCAAAAGAGTACCAAAAGGTATTTTAGTTTTAATAATATTGATGCAAGTACTCTCGATAGTTATTGTGTAAGTTGCATACATATTGCTCAAGACACAGAAAATACTTGTTATATGGAGAAATTTCAATTATACCATAAATTTGATACCATTTTTCAAATTTACTATTAATGAATAACTATTTTTAGAAATATTCTAAATTTATGATAAAAATAGACTAAACTATTTTTTTCTATATATTTATAAAAAATTTAGAAACTCAACCCCACCCATTTAACACTAAACTCTGAACAATAATCACTAAATTGTACACCTAACATGTTAAATATTTTTTAGTGAGGATATTTTCAAAAAATGATATTTAACTTGTAGTATTCTTAGCAATTTTTCTTGTTATATTTTATATTTTTTTTTGAAACTTATATATTTATCTTTTATTGCAAGTATTTGAATAGAACGTCTTGAGAACATTTTTGTAGCCATATGTGTTTACTATTTGGTGATTGGTAAGTGTTCTAAGAGTATCTCCAATCAATTTCTCTATCTGATTTTATTATATTTAGAATCAATTTTAGTCTAATCCACTGTTATTTTTACCCCTAAAAATAGAGATTACTTATTTTTTCTCCATATTTAATATTAGGAGAACAAATAATAATCTATATTTTTACCCTATAATTTTGAAGATTACTATTATAGAAAATACAGCAAACTCTATCAATATTATAAAAAATCTTTATTATAGAAGAAAATATAAAAATATATATTCGTGATAGTCTAAATACTCTCCACAACTCTCTTTCTTTCCACAGCCATATTAATTTACCAATCATGGTTTAAGAATATAATTTAGATCTACAACCCAATTTTTTTTAAAAGACATATTGCCCTTTAGAAATTTATTTTTCTAGAGCTTTATGGACATGATTGGTACAACTGTGGGTTTATATTTTTTACTGTAAAAATTTGACCTGTCTAATTTTGTGTTATAGCTGTGAGTTTTTGCTGTAGAATTATGATGTAGATCTAGAATTATAGTTGTGAGTTATTAAAATAAAAACATAGATAAATATTAATAGTATATTTTTACATTAAAACTATTTTTTATTATTTGTAACCAAAATTTAAAATAAATATAAATTAAAAATTATAAAATGATTAAATATTTTATAAATTACCAAATAATTATGATTATAGTTAACATATGCATATTTTTGTTATATGTATGTGAATTTGTATTTATATTTATATACAGTATTTATGTGTATATATATATATATATTTAGATATATTATATATAATTTTAATATTTTTAATATTGTAATGGAGTATGTAAGTAAACAAATATATTATTATATTTAATTATTTAAATTAAATATATATATATATATATATTGTATATATATGAAAATGTATTATTATAGAGAAAGGAACGTTTTAATAGGTACATATATTATTTAGAATTTTTAATATCTTAATGGAGTGTATAAGTGAAGAAATGTATTATAATATTAAATTAGTTAAATATATACTGTATATATATATATATATATATATATATCAAAAATTTATTATTATAGAGAAAATAAAATGTTTAATAGGAAAGATGATAATATTTCAAAAGCATTTGAACTAGTGATTTAGAAAATTTGCTTTCTAAAGCCATAAATAAAATAAAATTTGTTGTGATATTTAAAAAGGTAACCAAAGTTTAATTGATTTGATTTCATTGTTGTAGGAAGATTTGAGTCTGAGTAGAGCATTCACATTTATCACCAAATTACTCCCTTATACTTAGTGGCTTGAAAAGTTATTAATATAAATTTACATGAATAAAATTTACAGCTACACCCAAAAATTGAAATTTTATATTTGAAAACAAAAAAAATTGAAAGGCGCAGTTTCTACCAGTCAAGCTCTAGCAAAAGAAATACTTTTATTCATGATCTATAATTCTATTTGTGACTAGAAAACTTTCTGAAAATGTGGTTCAATATCAATGATTTTCAAATTCTAGTGATGAAAAATAGACTAATTTAATTGTTTTGGTATTTGGTTTGAAGGAATTATGGATCTCTAATCCAAAACTTCTCATGAAACCCAAAATATAATAATAATAATTCTATTATTATTATTATTATTATTTAAGTACATGATCTAGTTATGGAGAACATTGACACTGGAAAATATCACAATATTTTGATATACCATTTAGATAAGAAATTTTTCAAATTAAATTCACTTTCAGAAACCATACAACCATTGCCACTAAATTATTGAACATACAAAATACTAGTAAATTAGTTTTTATTATAATGAGTATCAAAAATGTCTCTTTAGAAAAGAGATACTCAAATGTTTTGTATTATAATAAAACGGGCCGGTTTCAGCAAGCTACAAAGTTGTTGAATTCTTGTTAAAGATCACCAATTTGGACCAATTTCTAATCATGATTTTACTTAGGCAGAAAAAAATGAAATAACAAGGAAGGTAAATATTGAAGCAAATGACAAACGTGGAGACTGGAGAGTCAGCTTTGGTAAATGTTAGGGTGCCTAAGGGCATGTTTATCCGGGTCTATTAGGATGGGGTTCTTAACTTATAATTTATCTTTTTTTACATTTTTCCGCTAGAGACGGTCTCTTATTTAAGAGACGGTTCTTGTTGTATAATCTATT
>CAJHQP010012961.1:0-10537 GCA_905132765.1 Moricandia arvensis | reverse complement strand
CGTTGAAATAAAACTATATGTGCGTAATAATTCCTCCATATGCACAATATTTTATAACGTTTTACAATGTAAAAGTTGTAATAAATACCGTTTAAGAATACTACCTCTCCCAACAATAAGCAACTCATGAGTACGACATACTAACTGTAAACCTACTAAACCTTATAAAAAAGTTAGCAAAGAGTTTCATTGGTTACCTTAATGGTTACACATAGATGAAGGTCTCCATTCTCTGAAGTTTATTCACCATGGGAAGTTACTTGACCGGTCATTCCTAATAAATATTGGATGAATCTCTTTTGTACCAAAGTTTAATTTTGAAGGTGAGACAATAGATAAGATTTACATTGTTTTCGTTGTCATCGATTCAAAGATCTTCTAAAACAACTCCAATAAAATCATTTTAGTTGATATCTTCATAAATCATACTAGAGAAGATCTCGTTCACCATCAATTATAAAATCTCATTGAATTCCATTACTTGTTTTCATTCTCCACATACATAACAAATTTGATCATCATAACCTGATTATAAGAAATATAGATTAGGAAAGGAAAAAATATATTCAACATAAAAATAGTCAAAGAAGGAAGATTCAACAAGATATATCAAACGATAATACATAAACATTATGTTCTTCATGGATAAATATTTATAAGGTTTTAATAAATTTGAGATTCAAAAATTCATGAGAAAAAACTTCGTCTCCCTTCTCTGAAACTGATCGCTTTTAAGAATCAAGCAAAAATTAAAGAAGGAGACAAAGATCATATCTATTAACTTATCATCATCATTAACGTTCATACGTTGTCAAAGAGATCGTCTTGTTCGTCTGAGCTTGTAGAATTTGTCAAGTTCGCGGAGAACTCGCAGCTTCGTCCAATCTTGCCAGAGAACTCGCCAGCTTTGTCAAATCTCGTCGGATTGTGCGTAGAGAATTTGAAATAGGGAGCAAGCTCGTATAATCGAAAAATCGTGAAGAGAACTAGATTTAAGTTTAATTAGTTAGGGATACAATAGTATTTTTCCTATTTAAACTTTAATGGTAAAAGTGATTAAGATATATAATGAAATATGGTGGAGAATATTTTCTCATGAGTCATCATTCCACATCTGATCAGTGTTTAAAGATTTTCATACTTAATTTCAAACGAGATCTCCTCCCTTCCGGTGATGCAAATCTTCCTGGCAAACACAAGTGATTTTGTAGAATCCAATCTCAGTGAGCATACAACCCGCTGAGAGCTCAAACGTATCAATGCTGTCCCAGCCTACTCCCAATGTTCTAAGGTTCTTTATTGTCCATTGATGCAGCGGAATCCCCTTAACCTCAACACAGAACGGAATGATCAATGGTTAGTCGCATGAACAACAGCTCCCAACGTACAAGAACAAACATGCAGAAGTTGAAGTGGAATGACCCTGACAGAGAACTTTTGGAGATTATCTTTAGTAGCAAAGTTTAAAACAAATTTCCCATTAGCTGCGATCTGGTCCCTGCATCTCCACTGACCCTGGCATGGTCTGAATCAGCTTTTCAACGTTTGCTTCTTAGGGTTTAGTATTTTCCGATCAAAGATCGACGATAATCCCAAATGATGAGAGTGTCGTCTTGATCCGTTAACTGGATTGGTTCATCAGTATCCTCATAACAGAGCCATTTACCTTTATCATCTGCCATATGAGTAGAAAGCAATCAATTCATTGTCACAGAGCGATCATTATCAAATCTTGTATGAGGGTGTGATAAATACCAACGATTAACAACGACAGCAACAACAACGGAAGAGATGAATGATGGTTGTAATTCGTTTAGGTGAAGCAAATAGAGAAACTTGGAACAAAGAAGGCATAAACACAAACACGACCAGTCTCGATCCGTTACGTCAATGAATGTCTCAGATGGAGAGGAGATCGAAATCTCAAGTGAGCTCTTAGTCTATGATCTTCATCGCCGAATCGTTGTTCAGCTTGGAAGCCCTAGATTTTTTTTTCATTTATGAGTTTTGAGTTACTTTCTTTACTGTTTACGAAAGAAAATATATACACTCCAATATTACTCAAACTTATGCCTACATTATTTTTTTCTTCTTTTTTTGCTCTTCTCACTTTTTTTGTCTTTTCTTATTTCCAAACATTTATATTTCTTCATTTTATTCTAATATATTACAATTACACTCTAAACTCTCTTCCTAGTACTTATATTTCTTCTTTTTACTCTACAAGATTACTATCACAACCAATAAATCTGAGAGGTGGAAAGAAAAAAGAGGGAACATTGCAAAAAACCTTTAAAGTGATATTACAAGCATTTTAAACTTTGAACTTGTTTAACTAGCCATTATAACCTTCAAATTTGCTTTTGTATCATAAAAAATTTCAACATGATTTATTTGTCCATAAAGTCAAAATTGTTACTTGTTGACCTGTAAAAAGGTGACATGATTTTTTTATTTAATTAATAAAACAATTAATAATAAAAT
The DNA here is from genome assembly GCA_905132765.1 of Moricandia arvensis. NCBI lineage: Eukaryota > Viridiplantae > Streptophyta > Magnoliopsida > Brassicales > Brassicaceae > Moricandia > Moricandia arvensis. The sequence goes on along the minus strand of CAJHQP010012961.1, from coordinate 8,053 downwards.
AAACTAAATCCAAAAATTAAGGAAAAAACAAAATTAATTTTCTAAAATTTAAAGAATTTTTAAAATGTATTTTTACCAAAATAATTTATTTTTAATCATATAAAAGATCTACATTATTGTTACAAAAGATTAAATAAAACACCATGAAGAGAAATACGTTTCGTCATCATCATAAAATAACAATTTGGTCCATATCGCAAATGGACAATAGCATAAGAGACATTAATGTACATATCAGACATTACCAACGTGTCGAACATATCAACATATCACCATTTCAAACATATCAAAATTAAACGAATTAACACTTAACAAATATTTTTTTACATGGTGATATGATGAATAATGTTACCATTAATGGTGATATATCAAAATTATCTATTTTAAAAATTGAGAGCTTTATATACTTTTTCAAAAAATAAAAATAAATTTAATTTTGTAAGAAAATTTCAATTAAAAAAAACTTAAAATCTTTTAAATTTTTAAGAAAATATTTTGATATTTCAAAAAGTAAATAAATTCAAAAAATGTTACTCTAATGATGATATGAGAAAATTGTCCCTATTAATAGTGATAATGTATAAATTATTTAATTTTTGTGAAAATAATTTTAGAGTTTTAATGTTTAATAAAAAAACTAAAAAATCTATTTTTTGGTGTAAAATTGCATTTAAAAACTATTTAGTTTTTTTAAAAGATATTTTGATTTTTATAAATTTGATATTTGAATTTTTCTATAGTTTTTGGATTTATTTCTGTTTATTTGTATTCATTATTAGTTGTTTTATTAATTAAATGGAAAAAACTGACATATTAGTTGTTTTACGAGTCAACATGTTTTAGTCATAATTTTGAATTGATTCATAAAAAAGTCAATCAAAGATTTTTTATAATATAAAAGTCAATTTGAAAGTTAATATGTTACTTAAACAAGTTTGTGTTTAAAATATTAGTAAACTAGGTCGGGGCCCGTCCTACGGGCGGGATATACTTTACTTATTATTTTTATATAATTTTATGGTTTGTGTTTTAGGTTTGCATTTGCAAAAGATGATGTATTGTATATTTAAAAAAACCGGTGGATTTTGAAGTGAGTACGTTTGGTTGGACCTTATGAAGTTCCTTCTAGTGATTGGATGTATTATCATAAGTTTGTTAAAAGTGTTTAGCTCAACCTTTTTGTAATGTGTTATTAACTGGGGTTTTGTGAATCATGTTTGAGACTTCTTTTACCGGAAAATAAGGTTGTTGTATGTATCTGTAATTTTGTGGTTTAGGTGGTCGTGAGTAGTTACTTGTTAGTCAAACAATCTTCAAGTCTTTAACTTTTAATACCATATTTGTGAGATTTTTTACAATCTTACATATGTTTGTAGTTTTGTTAATTTGTAAAGATGTTCAGTCCGAATTTTGAATTTTAGATATCTTGATTTATAAAAATAACAACCATAATAAAACCATAATACTTTGATTTGATTTGGTTTATATACTGTTGGTATTCGACCTATTAAGTTTAATACCAAAAATAATAAATATATTTAGCTTTTGTAGATATTTTATGAATTAAGATATCAGTTTTACTAAAACATAAAAAGTTTTATATTATAACTTTTAAGTAAATATGTTTTTTGTTTTCTTCCTACCTATATATAAAGTTGATATATCAATAATAAATTTCATGAATTAAAAATTAATAAATTCATAATATTGTTAAATAAATAAATATTAGCACAAATATTGTCACCAAAAATGTTTTACTTAGTTTGATAAAGTGAAAAGGGAAATTTCAAACTTAAAACAAAATATAAAATTACGTAAATCAACATTTTAAATATGAAAATCATATCATAAAAAATATATATTATTAATTATATTATATAAGTTATATGTTATTATACTGATATATTTAATTAAATCGCCAGTGTTTTAATGTTTGCGGACACGTGTCACGTTGTTCAAGAGAAGACTTTTTGACGTGGAATCCCACGTGACAATCTCAAAAGTGTTTAAATTTTGTGTTTAGTTTTAAAGGGCTTGGTTCTATTATGTGTTGATCATTATTTTTGTTATTTTTCTTATTTTCGTATCTTTTTCCGTTGAATTTGTTTATTGTAAAATGGTCAAGTCTTAATTTGCTTAATTTTGTTCAGTAGATTAAGTTTTTTAATACGATTATTGTGATTGTTTGAATAAGTTTATGTTTTATTTGTATTATGTCGGTGTACATTTTTCTAATTAGTTTATTTGTATATGTCATTTAGTTATACTTCTTCACTTCTTCGTTTTTTTGTCATTTTATTTGATATTGCGTCTCTTATTGAACTCTTAAGGTATTTTTTTTCTTATCAGTATTGAAATTACATTTAAGATTTTTAAGTTAGTAAGTAATGAATTTTATTTTCACAGTTATTTAGATATAATAATTTTAGATCTTATGTTCACATAACTTATGATTTATTTATTTTTTATTTTACTTTCAATAATAAGTTACATTAACTTTACTATTTTGTTATCGCCCTTTTGAAAATCATATAATTGTTTAACTATTAAAACAATTCACGAAAATGTAAATGTGTTATTTTATTTTTGATATTTGTTCTATTTTGACTTTAGTATTAAGCAAATTTCTTATAACTATTAGTTATCTGAATTTAACATAGAAATATGGATAATGCATTATACTAAACATATTTTAAATTAGTTATGCAACTTGAAAACCTACTAATTTTATTAGTCATAAAGATAAATGTTTGTTTGAATTTTGTATATGTTATTATATTTAATGTCCAAGTATACCATGTTATCCAAATAAATAATTATGATATGCAAAACAAAATGATATGAATTAATTTTTAAAATATGATTTTGAAATTAAATTTATTTAATATAAATGGCTTGTCACATGTTAATAAATTACTATATATTATCATTAAATTGAAATATTTTATTGCATTGATTAATATTCTGATTTTACTTCAAATTATTTACTTATATATAATTTTAAAAGTATTATTAAATATAATTTTTGATTAACACTGGTCATTAATTTTTCAATAGAAAATTAAAGCTTAACACAAATAGATTAATACAACTAAATTTATTAATACTATTTTTAATAATTTAAGTTATTTTTCATTTATGATATCAAATGGCAAATGGCTATTCATATTCTTTTCAGTTATTTACATTATTTAAATTATAAATTAATAAAAATATTTTAATATTTATGTCCAAAACAATATATATTAAAAATAAATATTTAAATAATATAACATATATGACGTATATGATTTTCTATATTGTACATGATTATATGCTTAATGAAACAATATAAATTCTTGAATACTTATTTTGAAAAGTTCTCCTATTTTTATGGTCTATGATATCAAATACTAAATGATTATTCATATTTTTTCTGCTTATTTACTTGTATTTAAACTATAAATTACGTAAATATTTCAGTTATAAAATACATGATGTAAATGATTATATACTTCTTTAAAGTTCTTAAAATATAAATATATTAGTACAACAAAAAGTTTTAATTTATATTTTTTAATATTTATGCTAAAATATTAATTAAAATTTTAAAATAATAACTGGTTTGGGTTTAAATCATCTTTAATCATTAAAATGTTTGTTTAAAATTATGTTAAAGCAATATTTAAAATTTAAAATTGACAATTGGTTTGTGTTTAATTCATATTTAATCTTTAAAATATAGTCATGTTTGTTTAAAATTATGTTAAAACAATATTTAAAATATAAAGTTGACAATTGGTTTGTGTCTAATCATATTTAATCATTAAAATATATAGACTATTTAATATTGTGTTAATATATTTTAGTATGAATAATAAGAGAATGATAAATGTAGATTGTTTAATAAATTTTCAATAATTAAAGTGAGGTGTCAATTTGTGGTGAAGCTATTTGATGAGGTGGCAACCTCACATGAGAGAAAACACTACTTTATATATAAAGATGTTACATTTACTTTTTATGAGATTTCCTGAAAAGAGAAAAAAATCCTATAGGTCCCAAGTAAATTAGCCCAACAAAAGAATGGTCGGGATTTTAAAAGCAGTTACCTTGATTAAATATTCAAAATAATTCTCTTTAGAATAAAACTTCTGCCGAGAAAAACCTATAAACAGAGTCATTCTCCTCCAAAACATAAAGCGTGTAGAAAAATACTTACTGGGAAAACCGCTCTGTTCTCTCTTTTTCTGGCGATTCATGAAGGAGATGATCTCTGTTTTGTCCTATATGAATCTTCATCACTGATTTCTAAAACAGAAAAACTAGAGAGCCAAGAGAGATTCACATAAATATTTTTCGATATTCACTATCTTTTTTCATCTATTTTCAAATTCTTTTTTGGAAAGCGTTTCATGAAGACTGCATCAGTAATAATATTAATTCTATCATGGGTGATGCTTCCAGAAATGTTTCATGATCCGATTGTCAACAGATCATTCTCAGTCTTTTCGATTACAAATCGGAACGCTATACAACTCGATTCCAGTGAGATGCTACACGGATAACATCCACTTCACATTTGTTATATCCGGCGTGGTCTCTATGTCCATGATCGATGACCAGTCTCTTTGGGATTTGAAAAACAGTTTGGGTATTCATGTACCAAAACTAACGAGACGTTATCGCAATCGTTTATTTTTCTTCATATTATTAATGGAAGATAACCCTACCAAGAAACTACAAGAAGAGATTTTGGTTCTTATTTTCTCCTGGCCATTATAATATGGTGGGCATTGCTTAAAGGTGAGCGTTAGAAGGTCATTCATAATGGTGAATGAACAGTCTCAAAAGCCATATTTCGATACAATATAGTTGATATCGAATAATCGAACATTCCTGAACTTTTATTGAATCCTTGCAACCATCGTGGATAAGTCAATAGTTCAGGTTTGAAGATAATTTTTTTTTGTTGTATAGCGATGTACGTATAACCATTAAAAATTGGCGATCTCCATTTTTTATTTGTTTCGGGTGAATCAATACATTGGATTCTAATCTGAAATACATCTATAGGTCTAATCTGGGATTCGACCAGTAATATACAACAAAAGAATTTGACGTCTATAATGCGACATGAACTTGAAGATCGCAAGAACATTGGTTGTGTTGGTTCTCCGATAATAAGGAAGATCTTTCAAAAAAACCATCTAAGTTTTCTTTGTTTGTTCTATTCTTTTTGTATTATATTAGTTTTGTTGTTGTTTTATTATTCTATCTACTTTGTATGTGTTCTTATAATTTATATAAATATAAGTAAGATAGTTGTTTCAAAAAAAAAACAGAGTCATTCTAAGGAACGGTAAAAGATGAGAGAACAGAGAAAAAATTATAAGTTAATCTAAGGAACTGTCAAGATTGCAAGAGTAGGTTCACTTATGGTGCACCGCATTGTAGATAAACATAACTGTTAGAGCGAATAATCCTCGATTTACATAATTCTAATAACTGATACGTTTTCCGCCATTCTCGGAGCAGGAAAGCAAACTAGTAAAAAGGAGAGGGAGAGAGAGACTGGATAATAAATTACAAGAGAGATTTTTAGGGTTGCACCGGTACCTTCAGAGGTACGATTGTAGTTTTCTTTGCAAATGTTACCTCTTCGTAGACTTTTGGTGATTTTTGTTTAGCTGCAGGGTTATGATTTCCAGCTCACAAGTATGGTATCTGAGTACCTTTTCTTCATTTTTTTTAATAAAAACCACATACATCGCTTTCTCTGCTAGCCTCGCATGCAGTTTCTTCTATTTTTACTTGATAGAGGTCAATCCTCAAATGTTTGTTTCTTACTTGGATGGTTGCTCATTAATCTCTGATTTTGTGAATTTCCCTACTATTGTGAAGTTTTTGTTGAGATTTTCCATTTTTCTGTTATACAAATCTGTATAGTGACCTGTATTTTTGCTAATAATGTGATGAAAGCTTACACTTTTTTTTTGGGTCATACATGTTTTTTTTTATACATGTTTCTTTGGTTGCGTCATCTCTCTAAATTTGTTTTCCTTCTTCGTACTTACTGTTAGTGTTGCTTCATCTCTCTAATTTGTGTATTTCTTTTGAAACAAAGCTATAAATGTTCTTAAGCGTTTCTGTTTTAGGTTTATATTTGACGAGAGCTACAACCTTTTGGGCTCATACATGTTTATCTTCGCTTGCATGCCTTTTTTTTCTGACAAAATGTTTGTGGGTTCATATTTTTTTCTGGCCAAATCTCTCAAATAACCCTTTTTAAAATTTTTGTCACAAAAATAAGTTTCAAGAACAAAAATGACTAAATTAAATTTTTTTATTTTTTAAAAAATAATATTTTTTTTTTCAATTTAACCTTCATCTCCAAAACCCCACAATAACTCTAAACCCTAAATCTAGATTAATTAATCCAAGGGTATTAACGTATATTTACCACCTTTTGTATAAATGTTATTTTTGTCATTTTTTCCTTAAAATTATTTTTGTGACCAAAAACTTTTTTAAAATTTATTCTTAGGATATTTCTCTTTTTTTAGGGTCATACAAAGATTTACTTCTCTCATGTTCTTATGGATGAAAGTTGGAAACTTTGGTTGATTTAGCTTATTTTTCAACATTATTTTCTTTTGCTATATACATATGTTGAAACCTATATTTTTCTTAGTATTAGTCAAGGATCTGACTTCTCTCTGGGTTTTCATGAACTTATTGTTGGACTGTATTGTTCTTTTCCTAACACATCTTCAAGTTGAAACCTAAATTTCTTCAACAACAGCCAAATAATTTTACTTCTCTCTGGGTTTCTATGAACACATTTAAAACTTTGGTAAATGTAGCCATATTTTTGCTCATATCTGTGGTTAGTTTTAGCGAGATGTTATTAAAACCTGAGCTTTTATCTTCTGGTTTGCTTTTCAGGACATGGATTCTACTACCGGTAATCGAGCGGAACTTGAATCAGCAAATGGGAGTGGTGTTACTGATGTATTGCCACCTCCTCCATCAATCATACTCCCAATGTTGAGCCAGTGCGGGTTAACACTACAAGAAAACAAGGATTTGCCGACTGCAAAATTAGTAGGCAATCAGTCGCTATATCAGTATTACCGACTAATTAGCGACCGAGTAGAGTGGTCGTAATATAGCTCGTCGCTAATTAGATCAGTCGTTAATCAGTCGGTAAATAGCGACGGATTACCTACTGATTTTTCAGTCGCTAAAAGAGTCACTAATCGGTCGCCAAATTTAGCGACCGATTAGTGACTCCATTTGCGACTAAGTTAAAAAAATATTAAAAAAATAAATCACAAATTAAATCATACTAAAAATAAAATAATAAAACCAATTCACAAATTAATTAATTTGAAAATTAAAATTGATTTATATATTAGAATTGATTTACATTGTTACAAAAAACAAATTTACAAAAAAAAATTAAAAACTAAAACTAAATCTAAATTTTAAATCTAAATCTAAATCTAAATCTAAATCTAAATTCTACACACCACCCACGCACCACCGCCACACCACCACCACGTACCTCATGCACATAGTCTGCTACGGCACAGCTTCACTTCTTGGCATAGTCTCTCCTAAGCTGTGCAAGCATCTCTCAGCATCTGTTAACATATGTGCAAGCATCCTCTCAGCATCTGTTAAATAAACTGTATAATGCTTTATACAAAATAAATGTATTAACATATGTTAAACTTATATATCTACAATATTTTTATTTATATTAAAACTCTCAACAATATATTGTTTAAAATGTTTGTATAGAAAAATATAATAATATATAATAAAATTTAATTCATATACTATTTTTATAAAAATGTCAATAGAAAACTAATGGTGTTTTAGCATCTCACTTAAAATATTAATGACAAATCAAATTTTAATTTTAAATCTATATTATTATAACTCAGGTACAAAATTGGAATGTTTGGAAACATATATAGTAGACTAAAGGAAAAATGTTTGGAAACACGGGATAGCAGATTAAATATTTCTTCTATTTACACATTTAGTCATCCTATTTCTTCTT
>CAJHQP010012960.1:0-10542 GCA_905132765.1 Moricandia arvensis | reverse complement strand
ACTAGATTTTAACCCGCACGTCCGTGCGGATATTTTCTATTTTATAAATGTATTTGATATTACTACAAATATTTTAATTATATACTTTTTAATTTAGTGCTATACATTGTTGTAACTCTATAATTTTTTTTATATTTCTTCCACAAAATTATTAATATATAGTGATTTGTTTAAAACATTTTAATTTATTATTAATTTTTATTTACTTACTAATATATTTTCGAGTTGAAATACAATTAAATAACCATATGAAATAATCAAATAAAGAATCTTTTTCAAAATATGTTTTTTTCTTTAATTTATACATTTTGCATATAATATATTTTAAATTTTATTTATTTATATTAATTAAAAGAAATCTATTTAATATGTATAAGAAAATATACTTTAACATATATCATTTTAATGTTTTACGGAATTTATAAGTAAAAACACTGTTTTGTTTAAATAATATAGACCTATTTTAGTAAATTTTATACATAATAGTATCTATAATATTATTTTATAAAAAATTAATTTTGAATTTTTTTGTTACTACATTTAATCTATTATTTTATATATAAGATATCTGAATTTTGGTACTATTTAAAAGAAAATTCCCAACATATTTTTTATAATTAAAACAAAAATAAATTTAAAATTAAAATTTGATTTGTCATTAATATCTTAAGTGAGTTTCTAAAATACCATATTTTTCTATTGACATTTAAAAAAAATAGTATATGACTTAAATTTTATTATATATTATTAGATTTTTGTATACAAACATTTTAAAACAATATATTGTTGAGAGTTTCAACATAAATAAAAAATTGTAGATATATAAGTTTAACATATGTTAATACATTTATTTTGTAAAAAGCTATTATACAGTTTATGAATTTTAGTCTATTTTAATGAATGATGATTTATTTAAATGAAAAACTTTAGAATTTAAAATTTGTTAATTTACCTATTTAATATAATTTTATCATATTTAATTCATGTAACACTTCTATTTTCATATAATCCAGAGTTTATTTATAGAATTTATAAAAAATAGTAGAATTATTTTCCTGTTTATAATAAAATTTTAGTTAACATTGATTTATGATAATATTATATAACTAATTACGAAATTTATTAATGTATTATTTTTAAAAATATTTAAATCTTAAGTAAGATTTTGTTAGATTCTTTCTCAATAGATTTTCTTATAATAAAAAAATAAAATTCAAATATTTGGTTGGTTTATTATTAATGTAAATAATTAAATATGTCATATTAACTAATTTTTGAAATGGTATAATTACTATTTGTTAATAGTAGATAAATTTATAAAAAAATTTAATTTACCTATTTAATATAATTTTACCATATTTAACTAATGTAATACTTCTATTTTTATATAATAGAGAATATATTTATAGAATTTATGAAAAAATAGTATAGAATTTTATTTTCCTGTTTTATAATAAAAACTTAGTTAAATTGATTTATAATAATATTATATTACTAATCACGAAATTTATTAATGTATAATTTTATAAAAATATTTAAATTTTTAAGTAAAATTTTGTTAGATTCTTTCTCAACAAATTTTGTTATAATTAAAAAATAAAAGTTCTAGTTGGTTTATTATTAATGTACCAAATTTATATACCCAAAATATTGGATGGATGTTGCAGACGTTTTAGAAAGATTGAAAATTCTGTTATCAAATTATAAATATTGAATAATGAGTTGATGAATATTCTGAAAAAAATTTGGTTCCTAATTGATTGATTATCAAAATCGTGATTGTTTAAAAAATCTATTATATCTAATATCTAATATATTTAAATTCAAAATCTTATAGGTTCAAAAATAGACTATTTTATTTGGTTCCTAATTGATGATTATCAAAATTGTGATTGTTCAAAAAATCTATTATATCTAATATCTAATATTTATTTAGTATAAAGCAATTATACAGTTATGAATTTTAGCCTATTTTAATGATGAATGATGATTTATTTATATGAAAAACTTTAGAATTTAAAAATTGTTAATTTACCTATTTAATATAATTTTATCATATTTAATTCATGTAACACTTCTATTTTCATATAATCCAGAGTTTATTTATAGAATTTATAAAAAATAGTAGAATTTTTATTTTCATGTTTATAATAAAATTTTAGTTAACATTGATTTATGATAATATTATATAACTAATTACAAAATTTATTAATTTACTATTTTATAAAAATATTTAAATTCTTAAGTAAGATTTTGTTAGATTTTGTTATAATTAAAAAACAAAATTCAAATTTTTATTTGGTTTATTATTAATGTAAATAATTAAATATGTCATATTAACTAATTTTTGAAATGGTCTAATTACTATTTGTTAATAGTAGATAAAATTTTAGAATTTGTTAATTTAACTATTTATTATAATTTTACCATATTTAACTAATGTAACACTGCTATTTTTATATAATAGAGAATATATTTATAGAATTTAGTAAAAAATAGTGTAGAATTTTATTTTCCGGTTTTATAATAAAAACTTAGTTAAAATAATTTATATAATATTATATTACTAATCACGAAATTTATTAATGTATGTTTTTATAAAAATATTTAAATTTTTAAGTAAAATTTTGTTAGATTCTTTTATATTTTACTAAAATAAATAAATTAATAATATATTTATAGATAGTTTTATATAGCATACACTATATATTTCGAGAATGTTTTTTTACGACAAAGAAATAACAACCCATTGAAATTAATTAATTTAAATATATTATTTTAAGTGATATTGGAAGAATATGTAAATAAGAAAAAAATGAGATGACTAAATGTGTAAATAGAAGAAAATATTTAATCTGCTATCCATGTTTCCAAACATTCTTTCTTTAGTCTACTATCTATGTTTCCAAACATTCCAATTTTGTACTTGATTTTTAATAATATAGACTAGATCTTGACCCGTGCGCCCGCACGAGTGTTTTTTCTCTTTTAATAAAGAACAACTATAATTGATAATTTATTTTAATTACTTGTACATTGTGTTAGTACTTATCTATATTGCTTCTCAAATAATCAAATAATATGTTACATTAATTATCTGTCATTTGCTATTTTTACAAAGTATACAATTTTCAATATAATTTTTCTCTAAGCTAACCATTTAATACATGTAATATTCTTTTTAATAGATCTATTTTAAAAAGATAGACAAACATCACTACAAAATAACTAAAACAGTTTTGAATCAATTTTGACACATAAGAATTGAGAGAGACCACAATCGGTATGTTAGACTATTTGCCGAAAGTGATTTTCTGTGAAATTTCTATAAGATGAGACAAAAATTTGTTTTGGTTACATCTTAAATTACGTTAAAACAAAGATATCAAGGTCATCAACTATGGAGCAAAAACTGAAAAGGGTTACAAATCAAAAAATGAAAAAATAACTGAGGGAGGAACTACTTACACAGCTCCATTTCCAAGTTGCATCACGTCCTCTTTAAGAGGATTAGAGGCAATGCGATAGTGTGCTAACTGGAATTTTGCCATATTTCATACGTGGCGATAAAAGTGTTGCTAACCACATATACCATGAAATCTAGAACAGCCATTTGAGAAGAATGGTTTTGAAACTTTTGCAACTCTGCCTACTCCAGTAGTATTTCCTTCCTTACCTACCAGAACATGTGAGAGAAAATTGATAAGAAAAATTGCACATGTAGTAAAAGACGTGACCGACTACTCGCTAGGGAACCTTTCGTCCAGTTTTTTTCCTTCTCCTAGCCAAGTAAAGAGATTGAGAGTTGTTGAAATTCATAATTTGTTCGAGAAATTATTTTTTTCCTGTCTTTTTTTTTATACGCAATCATAGTCTTACTTGAGACTTAAGTTATCTTGTTCTGAAAGAGAAGAAGTAGAGCCAATGAAAAACTGAAAACTTCAGGATTAGCTTGTTAATGTTGAGAATAGCTCAGGTGAGATCTGGAGATGAAATAAATTCAAAATAATACCTTAGCAGATGAAGACTTCTGATTTACAGAAGCATAATGTTTTGGTTAGGAAAAGCTTTTTGAACTCTGCTCTACAAAGATCGCCTCCAAAGCTGGTACCGATGAAGATGATTTATCATCTTCTTTCTTTCTATTCGGCAGCCATTTTGTTTTGACAGTTGATGCTTGCTTTCCATTTCTATCCAATGAAGCTTTCGTTAACAGTTCCACCTTGTAGCCACTGCTGACAATTGTAGCTTTTGAAGAAACCAAGACCTTTTCCTGTTGCGGTGCATTGATTGCTTCTGTTGGGGCAGAATTTTTGGGATTTTTTGCCAGTCCCTTCTGAGAACCAAACTGTTAGGTGAAATACGCAAGGGTGAAACTATTATGTCCGAAAATTTAAGTGTAATACCTTAGCAGATGAAGACTTTCGATTCCCAGTACCATAATGTTTTGGCTTGGGAATGGTTTTTAAATTCTCTTCTCCAGAGACCTCCAAAATCCATATGATTGAAGAAGATTTAGCTTCGACTTTCTTTGTCTTTGGCCAGTACCATCTTCTGCTAGGTAAAATATGCAAGGGTGAAATCGATACACAACGGTCGCCATTTTTGTTTGACAGACTCATGACTCCTCCTCGGATTTTACTTTTCTTCTAATAGTTTTTCACTTAAAAATAGATAAGATTTGTAACAATAAAAAGACATACAATTAGGATGTAGTTTAAAAAAAAAGGTATATTCGTATATTTAGTAAAATGTGTTTTACACGTTTTGAAAACAGAATAAACAAAATATCCAGATTGTGTTAGTAAGATTGATATCATTTTCGTTAACGTAATCGCTTAAAAATAGGAGTTGTATTTGGAATGTCATTGATTTTAGGATTCTGCAAAATTATTGATTTAGATTGTGTGCATCAAAAATATCTGTTGAATATAACATTGTAGTATTTTAAATATATTTTGTGTGTTTATACAAATTATACGATTGTAATGGTAACTGGTATGAAATCTCTTTTACAGAAAACTGGAAACAAATTCACAATTGTAACGAAAACAGGTAATTGATTTAGTGGTAATCTCTTTTACAGAAAACTGGAAACAAATTCACAATTGTAACAAAAACAGGTAACTGATTTAGTGGTATACTTCAAAACATTATTTCATGATAAACAGTTCCTTTTTTTTTATTTTTGATGATAATATTGAATTTATGTCTTTGGTTTACAGACTTGGTTTAGATGTTGACAGCATAATGTATAAAAGTGAGCATTTCACTTTCGTAGGATATTCGAGTAGATACATGCTTGATTTGTGATGAATTCTTGTATGAGTTCATTTCCGTTAATTTTATGTTATATGTTTTATAGTATTAGTTTATATAGTAGTCAACCGCATTTTGGATAGATTGAGTTTGATATGGCAAACCAACTAAAACCGAATTATTGTTGGTTAAGAAACACGTGATCTCTGGTTGAGTGTGCCAATTCAGTTAAGCTGTTTTTTGATTGTTATTAAATGACATATAAGATTAAGTGACGTCGATTTATTTAGGATGGTTTAGGAAAATTTTAAAATGGTAATTTTAAAGTTAGTGGCATTAGATTGTAATTATTGAGGAAAACTTAGGGTCAAGTTTTATTTGTACTTCTGTTTTAATAGTTTAAATGTTAGTTAATAGATAAGTCACAACATTTTTCAATAAGTCCAAAAAAAAACATGCTAAGGTAATTTTCAAATAGGACTTTGTTTTAATATATTAGATATCGAGAGGAAGTAGAATTGGCAAAGGCTATACCTTTTGGAGGGAGACAATCTTTAGGAGAAATAGAATGTTTGTGACTCTTTAACAACTCCTCTTCTAATTTGGCCTGTGGCAGTGGAGATGTTGGTGCTTCAAGAGAAGAAGAAGATCATATGTGTTCCTAGATAGAATATTATGTCAAAAGATATGTTTGTTCCAGAGATGACTGCACAAGCTTGTTGAACTCTATCTAACTTTTTCGAATCCATCCAACACCTCAACTTTCGATTGTCTTACGATTATTCAATCACCATAGTTTTTTTAAAATCTCTTTAAAGAACATAAGAAAGACTCGGTATTAAACATAACAAAGCAAACAAAAAATGACAAAAGCTATCACGACAAAAAGCAGACTTCAATATATATATATATATATATATATATATATATAAAATAATCAGCAAGCACGCAATATACAGTAATCTACGCCGATTTCATCACATCAACGAATGTCAGAGGGGATTTGAAAACATATTCATAACGCTGGAATTAAAAAGTACATCAATAATGGATTTAGGTTAATTATTGTTCATAAATCCAAGATAGAGAGTAAAGAGACAATCATCTATCCAAGATAGAGAGTAAGGGGGGATAAAGATAAGAGACTTGAGTGATTACTCAGAAAAGGGTGAAAGACTCGGCCGGAGAGAAACAGAACGTCAGAGATCAAGCGGGCGTCTCCATCCCTAAATACTTTTTCTTTCCTTCGAGTGAAACACGATTTTCACTATATAAATGTCTGCTTCAGGGACATTTGGTTCTGATCCAAGAATTGAGATATCATCTTCCCTTTCGATACACAACCCAGAAATTGAAATTAGGGTTTTTTTTATTCAAAATTTAATTACAAATAATCAGAATCGAATGACTATATGAGTTAATGTCACAATTTATTTTGGGCATGTTATTAGGTTGATACAAATACATTATTATAAGACTCTGTTTTAATAAAGTAGATGATAGTCTTTGCAAGAAACAGAAATGGATATTAAAGGCATGATTAATCCTCGTCTCTTATGATGAGGTTTTTAATTCTTTTTAAACGTTTTTTAAAAAAATTAACTTGGAAAAACTTAAGATTTGTTTTTTAAATAAGAGTTTTAAAAAACGTCTCTAAAAATGTAAAAAAATAATAAAAAAATATCAAATCTAAACTATTAAAATTGGAGTACAAATAAATCTTCATCCATAGTTTTTCTCAATAATTACAATCATATGCCACTGGCTTAAAACACAGTAGTTTTACACTTTTCTTAAACCATTCATTTCGTATACCAAAAATCGTTTCTTTACCGATACAAAATCTTAATAATTAAATTAGCCCACGACGTATCTTATATCATTGGAAACCAATATTGTACTTAATAGTTGACCAAGCACCACATACCTTATTAGATTATTCCAATCCAATACTCCATTAAACCTATGACCGAAAACCAAGTTATATTAGCTAACCCATTGCAAACCAAACCAAATGATTCATCGTGATTTCTTAGGCTTAATCTAATCAACATTAAATCTATGGTTTTATATTTTTGTCAATTTATATTCTGTCTATATTGGTTTATATTATGCATACCAACATTTTTGTATATTTAACTAATCAAGGTATGGTTTATCTAATGTATGGTTTAGTCCGTGCATAATAACTAAATTTTGGAAGAATTTATTCAAATTTTCTATGAGCACAATCTTAACTAAATATGCTATTTTCCTTCCACAACTCACTACCATTCAAAAAGAAATTCCTACTTCCATGCAATCACTATTAACTGCAGTAAATCATAACTACATTTTTTTTATTTAAATCGTTTGCAAATGTTTAAGTGTATATCTTATAGATCTTGATTTGATGCAAAAAACCACATGCTCTTATCCCAACATTTTAAGCGAAAAATAATCCACAAATCTTTTTGTTCGTTATATGTAGAAAGGATTTTCTATCTTTATAATGGTATAACTAAAAGAAAATGTATATAAATTTATTTAAAATCATATATAACACTTGAAATAAAAAAACAAAAAAAAATTAGAAGAATAAAAAACCCGCGCGGACGCGCGGGTGAAAGACTAGTCATATATTAAAAACCCAGTTTTAACCGTTTGAAGAGACTGGGTTACCGATGGTCTAAAATAATTGCTGAAAAAGATGGAGAAAAGCCTTGTAGAGCGAACCATATGTATGTGGATATAAAAAAGAAACAAATACGTGAAACTTGAACGCTAGTAGACCATTTATTTGTACAGGCCCAATAAGTGATAATATTAGATAAAGAGGCCTAGTCAATTTTTCATAATCATACTTAACATCTCTGCATATCGTAAATTAATTTCAGTAACGATCAAGCAGAACGGTTACAAATTTGGGAGATATCAAAACAGAAATATTTGGGCCTACAGCGGAAGGCCTACGCCCACGATATTAGGCCACAAACACCCATTATGCCCTTAGCTCACTGTATCATTACCGTATGTACTATCAATTCATTTGAATATCCTCATCTAGCAGTGAGTCCAGAGCTAAATGCAGCTTCTTCGGAATAGAAAATGAAGATCAGTTTGTATCATGCAATTCTGTTACGTTTTTAGTTATAATCAGAATATATTTAGCCTTACAATTTACATAAGGGAAATTATAAAAAATATCAATTTTTTATTATCACTTTTCATGTTTACCTTAATCATTTTTATCTTTATTTTTAAGAGAAAAAAACACACTTATAATTTTTGGGTTAATAAATCTAAGATTTAGGGTTTAGAGTTAAGGAGTGGGGTAGGATTTAGAAATATAAAATTTATGATTCTATTTAATTTAAAAAAAATTGTCTTTTAAAAAATGATATTTATGAAATTGTCTAATGAAAGTAAAAATGAAAACTGTTACCAATAATGTGGTAAACATGAAAATTCTTCCACCCCTCAACTCTAAATCATAAGTCTTAGATTAATTAACCTAAGGGTTATAGGTGTGTTTTTTCTTCTTAAAAATAAAGATAAAAATGATTAAGCTAAATATGAAAAGTCGGTACTAGAAAAGTAGTATTTTTGACAATTTTCTGTGAAAATTCCCCTTTACAAAAATCAGATACTTAGATCGGTGAGTTATGGATTATTACTTATGATTTAGTAGGATTTCTTGTTTATTACTCTGTTTTTGTTCCATTTAAGTCTTTAAAACTAAGGCATGGTCCAACCATGATACCAAATTTGGTGTTTTGTTGTAATTATTTTTTGTCATTTCCAACCATAACACTGAATATTACATAAAATAATATATATTATTTGATTTTTTAATTTTAATAATTTTATATTTTATTATAGCAACTCATAAATAATTATTGTATTACACTAGATATTATGTTTGCTAAATTTTGTTAATTTTATATTTTCAGTGCTTATTATACTATTAATTATATATTTTATGAAATAATAATTAAAATATTATATTATTAAAAAATAATATAAGAATTCTATGATATTTTTCATTACAAAGTAAATAATAATAATTTTTTTGGTAACACTAGTAAAATGATAATAATTATTTAATAATTTTTTACTTAAAAATGAAACAAAAATATTTTCGTTATGTAACAATAATTTAAAAATATAATCATATATTATATTGGAATTGCCTTAAAATAATGATATAATATGTTGGAGATTGATATTGCACCAATTAGTGTTTTGGTGTTTTATTGGAATTGCCTGAAATCCAATGATGGTGATCAGACCTAAAGAATGTTCATATTGATTAACGGAGCTTTGATTTATTTATTATTTTTAGATGTAGCATTGTACTCTATAAATGTTAATCTTGCCACATTTGATCGTATTTTTTTTATTTTTATTATGGTCTTTGGAAATTTGTAGCCTTTATATTGGGAACCCAACCGTGATCATGTTTTGTAGAGATAAATTACTAATCAATTCAAATTGTGAAAATTATGAAAGTGTGTAAAGTGTTTGCCAGTTAACTCAAAATGGCTTGAGTTTTATATACACTTACAATAAATATAAGCTTGGAAACATAACGAAATTATATTATTATTGTTATTATTATTACTTACATGTACTAGCAATCAGAGGTATAAAATTAGTGAAAATAATTTGTGCACTGAAAGCATATAGGAATTGATAATTTGTAAAGGGTTGGGTGTCCAAATGTAAACCATTTTATGTTGAATGTTTGGTATAAGAGGGGAACAAGGAGAATATATATTGATGTTTGTAGTTACCAATCAGTCTCTGATCTATGTCGTTTCTATCATATCCTAAGCTAAAGTTGTGGCTGTGAACTATATTTTTTTGTCAACTGGCTGTGAACTATATAATTAATTACTATTTCGCTTAAATTTACCTGCTTTTGAATCCCGGTCAAACCTAGAGTTTCTGTTTTACATGATTATTAGTAATTCTTTTTGGTCATCCCTAATTTTTGATTCTTTTTGCTCACAACCTTCATGGGTTAAGAATCCAAAACTCTCATAAATCATATTTCTAACGACATATTTGAGTATCCCATCATCATCCCTATAAAGTATGTTCTGAGTATTTGTTTCCTGAGTTCGTTCCAATTTTTTTTTATTTTTATGTAAACTAAATATATCATTTATAATTCTAATTCGCTTTTATACTATATAATATTTAAACGAAATTCGTTGTTCAAAAAAAAAGATAACGAAACTCAAACTATCGGTGGCAATATAAACTTCGTTTAAAAAGCGTTGTGTTAAGAATATTGGG
>CAJHQP010012959.1:0-10543 GCA_905132765.1 Moricandia arvensis | reverse complement strand
TTGACTCAACCCTCAATACACCCTCCTTCAAGTTGGCAACACCATTCAAGCAGGCGAGTTTCTCGATGGTGTCTAGACACATTTGAAGGAGAGCAAGCCCTAGAATATCTCTTTTACTCATAACTGTATCGAATTTCATCTACAGAATTTAGCATTGCAGTCAAATTCGAATATAAAGAAGTTTGATCATCTGATATAGAAAAGTTCTAATTACGACCAGCTTAACCCCCAAAAGAGAGGTAAAAGAGACTATAGAATGAGCCACATGCAAATATTGACCCCACTAATGATGATCCGATTCACATGCAGACCATGAATGCGTTTGATGATTGTCTTATTATCATTCCAGAAAGTCCCATGACCCGTTAAATTCTTCATCGATTTAAAGCCAACGAAAAATGTTCTACTCAGAAGGTCATTTAGGGGTCACATCTCAGTTAAGTGGTCAGGTATTAACTCAACCTTCATAACACATCCCCAATCAACAAGAAGAGAGTCTTGGACAAGGTTTGCAAATAAGACATCCAAGACCACCCAATCTTAGTCTATTAATAACTGTCTGAATTCTTTTCACCTTATTTCAAAGTTCCTCTCTATTCCTTCTTTACATCACAAGTTTAATGCTAGTTGTTTAGCCGCACATGAACATTTAGGATTGTGGAGTTTAGCAATCACTTTCCTTGCTTTTTTGCCGTTTTTTTGTCCCACTGATGCTTTATTCCTGAAGGGAGTGAAGGTTTATCTTTAATACAAGGGCCACGACTATGTCTTACAGAATCAACCTAGGCACGTCTATGTCTCGGCCCCAAAGCCCTACTAAGAATACTATCCCTTTTATCTTATGTTATTTTTAAGACTATAGTTTTATGTTATAATTCTGAAAACAGCTAAAGGACAAGGAACGTTTGATTCATTTTGCTCATCAATTTGCGGTATTCTTTTATTATATTAAAGGTCAGTTTACGCAAATTACATTAGTACCTATGGTACTCAAGCGAGTCAATTTTGCTGATTTATTCAAAAACAACCCACCGTGATGCTTGGGAATGAATTCTCTCTCTCTTTCTTATAGTCCTGGACGTGTTGATCAACACGGAAGTGTCTTTACTTGTGTGTTAATACACCTCAGAGAAATACTAAGGGTGTGTTCTAAGTTGGTGTGTTACATATTACCACCGTACTTTAGCTTCATCTAGCGTGTCTTAGCACAAAGGAGCACTGGTACAGCACATGGCTTAAACTCTCTCGAGTGATCTAAAGGCGCGATATTCATTTCCATCCCCTCTTGTCATTGCAACTCTCACTTCAATTCCACAAACCTACTCTGAATGGATAACTCTTGCCAACTGATCCATTTTCTGAGTTTTCGTTCCCACCCTGCGAAAATTGGGAGTCCTCATACGTTAAGTTACCCTTCAAACCAAGGAAGCATCCTAGGCCCGGTGGAAAGTGTAGATCCTTGCGAACCCAAAAGTCCTATTCCTATGCTACTCGAAATTCCACACACAAGGTGGTAGGTGTAACAATCGTTAATGGGATGTCCTCGAAGGTATCAGAATCAACTTCATCGTGTTTAGGGAAAACTCCTGCAAAAGAGATAAGTCTCGGAAACATCTTTTATCCTCTATCAAATCGTCGTCATTTTACACTTGGTGTAAGAATGTTTTTCTGCATAAAGGTCTCTACAAATAACTAGACCTCTTCTATTATACAAACTCCAAAAGTAAGATAGCCTGATTGTTTTGATAAGCAAGATTAAGAGAGAGATGTACTTATATGTTGAACTCTAGCTACCCTATGTTTGCCATGATTTGGGCTTGCTTAGTTTCCAGCCGGTTTTGATGTTTTCTCTGAGATCTTTCTACGTTCTGCTCTTCTTTAAATATTAGCATGGAGGTTTAAGTTTTTTAGCCGCTCAGTTTTGATTCATCTACCTTGTATCACTTTTTGGTCTTATAGGGGGGCTAACAGCCCTAGATGTGTTGTACTCCCAATATGAAATAAGCCTCTTGTAGGCGCCCCCTTCCGAAACATCAAGAGAGGAATATGTCTTGCGTTTGGCAGGTGGAAAGCAAACGTAAAATTTATGTGTTGACGTTTTACCTTTGTGTTATGTTACTCGTGTACTCCGTCACGCGTATGCAAGGAATCTGGCACCATAGGAGCTGGTTATTGTGTTGCTCCTTTTGTGTAGGCATCCACGAATAGGGTAATGCTCCGACCGGAGAGGCATCTATACACGAATATGAAAAGAGGGTAGAGTCGCATCGAGCGACAAACCTCATTCTTTCATAAAGAACATAGCTTCCCTTAATGTTGGCGTAGGCACAGGTGAATATGTTAAACTGCTAGGAACTTGATTAATGAGAACGTAGGACCTTCGATAGAGTGAACCCAATTTCCACTGGGTTAGCTACTAATTCGATGACTGAATGTATAGCCATTTGTGAAGACCAAGTGCTAAGAGCTTCCGCAAAAGAGCTTCAGAGAGGAAGTAAAGGCCAGCTACTGGTGATCAAGATTTTGGTCAGGCTAGCCTTTACTATGAAGCCACTTTAGCAGAGACAGACACTTAAGGCACGCTCTGAACTGGATTAGTACTTCACTGACAAGAAGCAGCACATGCCTCAACGAACTGGCTCTGAAGAGGATGCCATAAACTATATTCATGAACATATCACGTTATCTCTACAAGGCTCCGATTGCAACCATAAGCCATAAAGGAGTGCCCTATAGACCGGTGGAACCAAGAAGGCACAAGGGCATTAATCCAGTTAGAAATAGGTGCTCACGAAGTTCGATGCGTAGCATTTTCAGTGCCTGGTGTGTTTGCAAGTCTTTAGAGTATACTTTCTTGAACTGATACAACTAACAGCTCCCCTCTGGACCCCCGCGTCCCTATCGTTCATGGCGTCAAAGCTGTTCCTCAGATATTCTCTACGACGACCTGGCAGGTTCTCAGTGATTTGACATTATATGAGATAGAAGAATTCTTGATTTTCGATTGAAACATAACTCTGAGCCTGATCTTCCAGAAGAAGCACACGGACTCTTGTGTACATTATTTTAGCCATAGTGACTGTCCTTGACACTATGAAAACACTTGACATCCCGAGCTCTGAGGGGCTAGAACCGTAGCATGCAAGCTCTCATCCTTTGCCTTTTGTGCCAACCAGCTTATATCAGTCACAATCACAAGAAGATCCAGATAGCTGGCTACTGGTAACTTACTCTTCAGTTGCGTATTCGTATGTTTCTAAGCTTGATGGCGATCAGTATGTTTACCCAAACCAGGAGAAGGACATGGAGAGAACCAGATGTCAATTCCCTGGTCGCAGCTAAGAGTAAGGGTCTCTTGCCCCATTATCTTCCCCTCTGGCTATGCGCTATAAGACGTGCATCTTTTAGGGTAAGTTGGCTTCTCTTCCTTTTCCCAGAGTCGTTGTACGTATACACCCTGGGAGCGCTCTCATTTTGGACGAGTTGAGCGACTCATCCGAACGAACCTCATCCCGGTATAGCGTCGATCAAGAATGTCCCTTCCTATCAGTAAGATACTACCAGCTTAAGCTGGAGGGTACGTTACTCATGACACTAGAGGAAGCTAGCTAGCCTTTTATCTGAAGATTAGATAGAAGAACCCACTAACTCTTCTTAATAGCTTCCCAAGCTCTATCTGAATGTGTTGGCACCTTCAAATCTCAAATTGTCTGTGTAATTCCTACACCCGCTGATTGTTAGAATACACACACACACAATGTGTTGGAAGTGAGAGATGCCCACACACAGAATTAAATCTGTGGCATTGACATCTGTGGGTCTATCGTGCAAGAGATGTTAATACCTTAAAGGAGCTAATATTTTATTTCTATGTCCCTTCATTAGCTATGAGTAAAACTCAATCTTTCCTTTTAGTGTGTTAGAAAACAGCTTAAGAGAGAAGCGGACATTCACGACCAGCGTTGGATCCACGTTAGTATCTCCCGTGGATATCACTAGAACACCAGGAAGAGATAGCCCAGACTTACGCCTAAGGAGTCATAGCATAGCCAGAAGAAGAAGCAAGCGCTATCCGAGGAAGAAACCAGACCGGGTAGTACCCTTGACAAGGGCATAAGCACGGATGAGGCTTCTAGTTCCAGAGCTCGGAGATGTCAAGTGTTTCAAGTGTCAAGGACGAGGTCACTATGCTAATGAATGTACCAACAAGAGATCCGTGATGCTCTGGAAGATGGTGAGTATGTTTCAGAAGATGAAAGCATCGAACCTGACCAGGAAGAAACTGAGGAAGAGCATGAAGAAGGACCGGTCCAAGGGAAGCTGTTAGTAGCAAGAAGACTCCTAAGCTGCAAACAAAGACTGAAGATCTAGAGAACCGTGAGAAACCTATTCTACACAAGGTGCTTGGTCCAAGGAAAGGTTTGCAGCCTTATAGTTGATGGAGGCAGTTGTGTGAATGCTGCTAGTGAGACAATGGTCAAGAAGTTGGGTTTGAAGGTTCAGAAGCACCCAAAACCTTACCGCTACAATGGCTTAATGAATAGCACCATGAAGTCTCTAATCAAGTTCTAATTCCTTAGCCATAGGAAAGATATGAAGATGAGGTCTTGTGTGATGTCTTACCTATGGAAGCTGGTCACATACTTCTGGGAGGCCCTTGGCAATCTGATCGCCGAGTCATCCATGATGGTTTCACCAACAAGCATTCCTTTGAGTTCAAGGGCCGCAAGACTATCTTGGTTCCACTGACCCCTAAGAAGTTCAGCATGATCAGATTCAACTCCAAAAGAAGAAGGAGATTGAACTCAAACCGGCTGGAACTAAGCAGCCAAACTTCTATGCAAACATGGGTGATATCAAAAGAACTCTCTACTCTAAACAATCAGCTATCTTACTTGTGTTAAAGAAAATCTTTTGAACTTATCAGATTCTACACCAGTGTATCCGAGTGAAATGGTTTCTCTTTTGCAGGAGTTTCAAGATGTAATTCCAGAGGACAATCCCATTGGTTTACTCCCTTGTGTGGGATTGAGCATCAGATAGACTTTGTTCCAGGATCTACACTTCCAAACCGGCCAGCTTACATGACCAATCCGGTGAGACAAAGTAGTGGCAAAGACAAGTAGAGGGAACTCATGGAGAAAGGCTATATCCGAGAGAGTTTAAGCCCATGTGCATGTACCAGTGCTCCTTGTGCCTAAGAAGGATGGTACTTGGCGCATGTGGTGTTGATTGTAGATCATTCAACAACATCACGGTGAATTATCGCCATCCTGTACTAGATTATATGATATGCTTGATGAATTACATTTGTCTTGCAGCTTCTCTAAGATAGATTGCAAAAGTGGTATCATTAGATTAGGATGAAAGAAAGGAGATGAATGGAAAAATTGCATTTAAGACTAAGCATTGTTTTGTATGAGTGGTTAGTTATGCCATTTGGATGGACAAATGAACCTAGTACATTAATGAGATTAATGAATCACGATCTTAGATCATTCATAGGTATATTTGTTGTGGTATACTTTGATGACATCTTAGTATATAGCAAAAACTTTGAGGATCATATAGAACATCTTAGGGTTGTTCTTAATGTGTTAAGAAATGAGAAAACTCTTTGCCAACTTGAAGAAGTGTACATTTTGCACAGATAACTTGGTGTTTCTAGCCTTGTTGTGAGTGCAGATGGAGTTAAGGTGGACGAGGAGAAGATCAAAGCCATCAAGGACTAGCCAAGCCCAACCACAATAGGAGAAGTGAGAAGTTTCCATGGGCTTGCTGGCGTTTTTACAGGCGTTTTGTGAGGGACTTTAGCACCCTTGCAGCTCCATCAACTTGAAGTAATCAAGAAGGATGTAGGATTCAAATGGGGAGAAGCACAAGAAGCCGCATTCCAAACCCTTAAAGAGAGGCTTACTCAGTTACCTCTCTTAAATGCTTCCTGACTTTACTAAACCTTTGAAATTGAATGTGACGCCTCAGGGATTGGAATTGGTGCTGTATTGATGCAGGATAGGAAGCCCATCGCCTACTTTAGTCAGAAGCTTGGAGGAGCCACTCTCAACTATGCAACCCAGGACAAAGAACTCGTATGCCTTGGTGAGGGCCTTACAAACATGGCAGCATTACTTGTGGCCCAAGGAGTTTGTCATCCACACTGATCATGAGTCCCTAAAGTATCTCAAAGGGAAAAGTAAGCTTAGTAAGAGACACGCAAGATGGGTTGAGTTCATTGAGACATTCCCATACGTGATCAAATACAAACAAGGTAAGGAGAACAAGTTGCTGATGCACTATCTCGGAGGTATGTTCTCTTGACCACTCTTGAAGCTAAGCTACTGGGTTTTGAGCAGATTAAAGACATGTATGAGACTGACCTTGACTTTAAAGAAGCATATGTGTCTTGTGAGAAATTTCTGCAGGGCATTACTTTAGGCAAGATGGATTCTTGTTTTATGATAAACAGATTGTGCGTGCCTAATTGTTCTCTACCAGATCTATTTGTTAGGGAATCCCATGGGGGCAGTCTAATGGGACATTTTGGGATTGCCCAAAGACCCTTAAAGTTTTGTAGGATCACTTCTGTTGGCCACACATGAAAAGAGATGTTGAGAGAATCTGTGAAGGTGTGCTACTTGCAAGCATGCTAAGTCCCAAGTCCAATCTCAGGGTTTGTACAGTCCTTTACCAATTCTACACCATCCTTGGAATGACATATCCATGGATTTCATTGTTGGATTGCCTGGGACTAGAACCGGAAATGACTCCATATTTGTTGTTGTTGATAGGTTCTCTAAAATGGCACATTTCATAGCTTGTCATAAGACTGATGATGCATTGCATATTGCTAACTTGTTCCTTTAAAGAGGTTGTTCGTTTACATGGCATGCCTAGGACTATAGTTTCTGATAGGGATATTAAGTTTCTTAGTTACTTTTGGAATACTCTTTGGTCTAAAGCTAGGCACTAAAGTTGTTGTTTTCCACTACAGGTCATCCGCAAACTGCATGGACAAACTGAGGTAGTTAATAGGACTCTAGGAGCACTCCTGCGTGCTTCATCAAAAGAACTTGAAAACTTGGGAAGATTACTTACCTCATTGGAATTTGCACTACAATCATGCCATGCATTCTGCTTCCAAGTATTCTCCTTTTGAAATTGTTTATGGGTTCAATCCCACCTCTCCTTTGGATCTAATGCCACTACCTGAGTGTGAAAAGGTTAGTTTGGACGGTAAGAAGAAAGCTGAGATGGTCCAGCAAATCATGAGAAGGCTAGACAAAATGTTGAACAGAAAACTAAGTACTATGAGAAGCAACCCAACAAGGGAAGGCGTGTGCAGCTCTTTGAAGTTTGTGACAAGGTTTGGCTTCACCTAAGGAAGAATAGGTTTCCCAACGAGAGGAAGTCCAGGCTGACGCCAAGAATTGATGGACCCTTCGAGATCATCCACAAGATCAATGACAATGCCTATAAAGTTGATCTCCAAGGTAAGTATGATGTGTCTAATAGCTTCACTGTTACTGACTTGGTTCCTTTTGTTCGTTGATGAACCAGATTTGAGGACAAATCCTTTTCAAGAGGGAGGGGATGATGTGATCATAGACAAGCTTACCAAAGAGGGTAAAGAGATCTTAGACGAGCCACATGATGCCACACAATGCACCAGCAGCCTGGTGATGATGCTTTGACCATTCCAGAAGGGTCCCATGACCCGTTCCAGAGCCAAGAAACTCAAGGAGACTGTTGTAGGATTACTCACTTCACATCCACAACAAAAAGAAAGTGTGGGACAAGGTTTGATGATCTGAGATATCTTGATCACCATTCAACTTATCTCTACATCAAGCTGAGCAAGTGTTTAGGCAAGACATTTGGTGTGTGCTCTTTTCCTTGTTTTTGGTTTTGTCCCACGAGGTTTTCCGGAGGAAGGTTTTTAACGAGGCCAGGACTTGTCTTACAAATCACCTAGGCCCTATCGCGGCCCAAGACTACTAGAAGACAATCCCTTTTATCTTATGTTATTTTTAAGACTATAGTTTTATGTTATATTTCTGAAACCCTAAGATGCCTTGTCCATTCCAGAAGGGCCTATGTCTCGTTCCAGATCAAAGAGGCTCAAGGAAGCTATTGGAGGATTACTTAAGATGTCATTCATACAATAAGATTGTCTTGGCCTAAGCTTGATCAACCAAGAAACCCTCACCACCATTCAAGCTACTCTTTTATCAAGCTGATCATCAACTAGGCAAGCAACCTAAGTGATGTGATCATGGACCAGCTTACCAAAGAGGGTAAAGAGATCTTAGATGAGCCACATGATGCCACAATGCACCAGCAGCCTGGTGATGATGCTTTGATCATTCCAGAAAGTCCCATGACCCGTTCTAGAGCCAAGAAAACTCAAGGAGACTGTTGTAGGATACTCACTTCACATCCACAACAAGAAGAGAGTCTTGGACAAGGTTTGATGATCCGAGATATCTTGATCATCATTCAAGCTATCTCTACATCAAGTTGAGCTAGTGTTTAGGCAAGACATTTTGTGTGTGCTCTTTTCCTTTCTTTTGGTTTTGTCCCACGAGGTTTCATGAGGAAGGTTTTTAACAAGGCCACGACTTGTCTTACAAATCACCTAGGCCTTATCTCGGCCCAAGACTACTAGAAGACTATCCCTTTTATCTTATGTTATTTTTAAGACTATAGTTTTATGTTATATTTCCGAAACCCTAAGAGCTTGTTCTTTGGTTTCTTTTATTTAAGGGTTTTCGCAAACCCTATTGTACTCAAGCAGTCTTTTTATCAAAAACCCTATTTCTCTCTCTCTCTCTCTCTTGTTTCACCATTCAATCCACAAACCTTGAAGAACTTGAGTCTCTGATTCGTTCCTGCAAGGATCTATCCTCCCATCAACCAAATAAGCATCCTAGGGGTGGTGTCACTAAGTGTGCTCTTTTTCCCTACCTTTGGTTTTGTCCCAATGGGTTTTCTAAAGTTAGGTTTTAAAGAGGCCTTAGTTTGCTTCACAAATCACCTAGTTGATGTATCTTAGTATATGCATGATATGTATGCATATTAGGACCGACCACATTCTATCTCTAGGTTAAGTTTTAGACTATGGTTTTATTTCATTAAGTTTCTCGAACCTAAAGGAGCATGTTCCTTGGTTTCTATTTAAACTCTTGAAAACCTCATTCTAAGGCACACAGTCTTTTATTCCAAACCTTTGTATTCTCTCTTCTCTCTGCATCTTTGTCGAGTGTAAGAACTTGCTGGTGAGTCATATCCGGCGACTAAGGGTCCTAGTTGGTGTGTCATATCCGATATAGTGCCTAGGATTATCAAGGAGATCATCCACACCTCTTTGTGTCACCCATCGATCCACAAACCATGGTAAACTTGAGTCTCTTCATTCGTTTACGCAAGGATCTATCCCAAACAATCGAGAGAAGCATCCTAGGAACGTGTTAACAAGGAAAAAGCAGATCATCTAGAGATGAGTTCAAGCAAAGAGGGAATGATCAGTTGGAAAGAAACCAGGAGAATGCTGTTGTTAAGAAAGAAACTCCACAGCAAAGAAGGTTTTAACGAGAGAAGTGGAGAACAGATCAAAAGCAGCCACATGAGCCAAAAGCTTTATCCTTCAAACTCGGTTTCAGAAACAGCCTGACAGCAAGAGATCACGTCCATCTAGTACTTTTGGTTCATCTATCAAGAAACCAATCTGTTATAGCAAGGAGAAGACAACCTCTAATCCATTTAGAGAAGATAAAGAATTTTGTTTATTCAGTGAAAAGGATAAGGAGGCACTATTACAAGTAATGATGGATGTGGAGAAGCGATTTAAAAGGTCCAACACAACACGTCCAGCCATAGAAGCACAGAACCAAGAGTCTTTCACATTTGTCTCAGAAATGAAAGTGGCAGAACCGGAATCAGCAGCACAAGCTCAAGAAGATGAAGCCGATTTTCCAACAAGCACCATTCAGAAGGATGATCAACCAGTAATGGACGACCTGGTTATTTTCCAACAATATGTGATAGAAGAGGAGACTCAAGAAGATACCACAATCGGAGGAGTGGATTGGAGAAAATGATTGTCTTTGACCCATGTGATTTACAAAAGACATTCTTGGGTACTTTTCTGTTCAGTCCTTTTTCTTTGGAACAAGATCAGAGCTATGGAGCTTTCAAGAGATGAGCTGGGCTTGAAACATGTTGTATTTGAACCTGGAGGAGAGTTGTGGAATCACAGGAACAATCTCATAATTATTGAGAAGAAATCAGCAGCAGAAACAATTGATTTTGGTGATCTTATATCCTCTGGAGAAAATTTGTTGCACAGATCAAATGGAAAGAGGTTTTGTTAACCTGAAGTGACTAAACCATCTCAGTAAAGGTTAAATGTGCAAAAGCTTGGGTAAAACCACATAAAGACTGATATCAAGGTCTAAAGAGGTTCCAGTAGCTTATGCAGAGCTAGAACAAGGTTTAGAAGGGGTTTACTATGAAGGAAAGAAGGCTTGGGTGCCAGTTTGGAGAA
>CAJHQP010012958.1:0-10544 GCA_905132765.1 Moricandia arvensis | reverse complement strand
GATTCAGATTAGCCTGTTCGGACATATGCAATATCTTCATAATTCTAATCAAACCACGAGGAAGACAGATGTAAGAAGCATGATTTGGAACCATTAATCAGTGGAAAGTGACCAGGAAGTTGAAAAAATCTCATAGGAGTTATGAGGAAGAAGCTATCCCACTTTATATTCCAGTGATTCAAGATTAGCCTTCTCGGACATATGGCAATATCTTCATGATTCTAATCAAATTAGGAGGAACGAAGATGTAAGAAGCTTGATTTGTAACCATTAATCAGTGGAAAGTCACCAGGAAGTTGAATAAATCTCATAGGTGTTAAGAGGAAGAAGCTATCCCACTTTCTATTCCTATGATTCCAGATTAGCCTGTTCGAATATGTGGCAATATCTTCATGACTCTAATCAAACCAGGAGGAACCAATATGTAAGAAGCATGATTTGGAACCATTAATCAGTGGAAAGTGACCTGGAAGTTGAATAAATTTCATAGGAGTTATGAGGATGAAGCTATTTCACTTTCTATTCCACTGATTAAAGATTAGCATGTTCGGACATATGACAATATTTTCATCATTTTAATCAAACTAGGAGGTAAAAAGATGTAAGAAGCTTGATTTCGAACCATTAATCAGTGGAAAGTGACCAGGAAGTTGAATAAATCTCATAGGAGTTATGAGGAATATGCTATCCCACTTTCTATTCCAATGATTCAAGATTAGCATGTTCGGACATATGGATATATCTTCATGATCTTAATCAAACTAGGAGGAACGAAGATGTAAGAAGCTTGATTTGGAACCATTAATCAGTGGAAAGTGACCAGGAAGTTGAATAAATCTCATAGGAGATAAGAGGAAGAAGATATCCGACTTTCTATTCCAATGATTCAAGATTAGCCTGTTCGGACATATGGCAATATCTTCATAATTCTAATCAAACCACGAGGAACACAGATGTAAGAAGCATGATTTGGAACCATTAATCAGTTTAAAGTGACCAGGAAGTTGAATAAATCTCATAGGAGTTATGAGGAAGAAGCTATCCCACTTTATATTCCAGTGATTTTAGATTAGCCTTCTCGGACATATGACAATATCTTCATGATTCTAATCAAACTAGGAGGAACGAATATGTAAGAAGTTTGATTTGGAACCATTAATCAGTGGAAAGTCACCAGGAAGTTGAATAAATCTCATAGGAATTATGAGGAAGAAGCTATCCCACTTTATATTCCACTGATTCAAGATGAGCCTTCTCGAACATATGGCAATATCTTCATGATTCTAATCAAATTAGGGGGAACAAAGATGTCAAAAGCTTGATTTGGAACCACTAATCAGTGGAAAGTCACCATGAAGTTGAATAAATCTCATAGGTGTTAAGAGGAAGAAGCTATCGCACTTTCTATTCCTATGATTCCAGATTAGCCTGTTCGAATATATGGCAATATCTTCATGACTCTAATCAAACCAGGAGGAACAAATATGTAAGAAGCATGATTTGGAACCATTAATCAGTGGAAAGTGACCAGGAAGTTGAATAATTTCATAGGAGTTATGAGGATGAAGCTATTCACTTTCTATTCCACTGATTAAGATTAGCATGTTTGGACATATGACAATATTTTCATGATTCTAATCGAACTAGGAGGAAACAAGATGTGAGAAGCTTGATCTGGAACCATTAATCAGTGGAAAGTGACAAGGAAATTGAATAAATCTCATAGGAGTTATGAGGAATATGCTATCCCACTTTCTATTCCCAATGATTCAAGATTAGCATGTTCGGACATATGGATATATCTTCATGATCTTAACCAAACTAGGAGGAACCAAGATGTAAGAAGCTTGATTTGGAACCATTAATCAGTGGAAAGTCACCAGGAAGTTGAATAAATCTCATAGGAGTTTAAGAGGAAGAAGCTATCCCACTTTATATTCCTATGATTCCAGATTAGCCTGTTCGAATATATGGCAATATCTTCATGACTCTAATCAAACCAGGAGGAACCAATATGTAAGAAGCATGATTTGGAACCATTAATCAGTGGAAAGTGACCAGGAGTTGAATAAATCCTCATAGGAGTTCTGAGGATGAAGCTATTACACTTTCTATCCAATGATTCCAAGATACTAGCATGTTCGGACAATATGGCCAATATTTCTTGGATGCTAATCAACTAGGAGGAACCAAGATGCAAGAGCTTGATTTCGGGAACCATTAACTCAAGTGGAAAGTGACAGGAAGTTTGAATAAATCTCATAGAGTTATTGGATGAATATGCTATCCCACTTTCTATTCCAATGATTCAAGATTAGCATGTTTGGACATATGGATATATCTTCATGATTTTAATCAAAATACGGAGGAACCAAGATGTAAGAAGCTTGATTTGGAACCATAATCAGTGGAAAGTGACCAGGAAGTTGAATAAATCTCATAGGAGTTATGAGGAAGAAGCATATCCCACTTTTTATTCCTATGATTCCAGATTAGCATGTTCGAACATCTTGGCAATATCTTCATGATTCTAATCAAACCAGGAGAAACCAAGATGTAAGAAGCATGATTTGGAACAATTAATCAGTGGAAAGTGACCAGGAAGTTGAAAAAATCTCATAGGAGTTATGAGGAAGAAGCTATCCCACTTTATATTCCAGTGATTCAAGATTAGCCTTCTCGGACATATGGCAATATCTTCATGATTCTAATCAAACTAGGAGGAACAAGATGTAAGAAGCATATTTGAACCATTAATCAGTGAAAAGTGACCAGAAGTTGAAAAATCTAGGAGTATGAGGAAGAAGCTATCCCACTTTCTATTCAATGATTCAAGATAGCTGTCGACATATGGCAATATCTTCATGATTCTAATCAAACAGAGGAACAAGATAAGAAGCTGATTTGAACCATTAATCAGTGAAAGTGACCAGGAAGTGAATAAATCTCATAGGAGTTAGAGAAGAAGCTATCACTTTGATTCCATGATTCAGATTAGCATGTCGACATATGAAATATCTTCATGAATCTAATCAAACCAGGAGGAAACCAAGATGTAAGAAGCATGATTTGGAACCATTAATCAGTGGAAAGTGACCAGGAAGTTGAATAAATCTCATAGGAGTTATGAGGAAGAAGCTATCCCACTTTCTATTCCATTGATTCCAGATTAGCATGTTCGACATATGGCAATATCTTCATGATTCTAATCAAACTAGGAGGAACCAAGATGTAAGAAGCTTGATTTGGAACCATTAATCAGTGGAAAGTAACCAGGAAGTTGAATAAATCTCATAGGAGTTATGAGGAAGAAGCTATCCCACTTTTTATTCCAATGATTCAAGATTAGCATGTTCGGACATATGGCAATATCTTCATGATTCTAATCAAACTAGGAGGAACCAAGATGTAAGAAGCATGATTTGGAACCATTAATCAGTGGAAAGTGACCAGGAAGTTGAATAAATCTCATAGGAGTTATGAGGAAGAAGCTATCCCACTTTCTATTCCAATGATTCAAGATTAGCATGTTCGGACATATGGCAATATCTTCATGATTCTAATCAAACTAGGAGGAACCAAGATGTAAGAAGCATTGATTTGGAACCATTAATCAGTGGAAAGTGAACCAGGAAGTTGAATAAATCTCATAGGAGTTATGAGGAAGAAGCTATCCCACTTTCTATTCCAATGATTCAAGATTAGCCTGTTCGGACATATGGCAATATCTTCATGATTCTAATCAAACTAGGAGGAACCAAGATGTAAGAAGCTTGATTTGGAACCATTAATCAGTGGAAAGTGACCAGGAAGTTGAATAAATCTCATAGGAGTTATGAGGAAGAAGCTATCCACTTTCTATTCCAATGATTCAAGATTAGCATGTTCGGACATATGGCAATATCTTCATGATTCTAATCAAACTAGGAGGAACCAAGATGTAAGAAGCTTGATTTGGAACCATTAATCAGTGGAAAGTGACCAGGAAGTTGAATAAATCTCATAGGAGTTATGAGGAAGAAGCTATCCCACTTTCTATTCCAACGATTCAAGATTAGCCTGTTCGGACATATGGCAATATCTTCATGATTCTAATCAAACCAGGAGGAACCAAGATGTAAGAAGCATGATTTGGAACCATTAATCAGTGGAAAGTACCAGGAAGTTGAATAAATCTCATAGGAGTTATGAGGAAGAAGCTATCCTACTTTCTATTCAATTATTCAAGATAAGCATGTTCGTACATATGGCAATATCTTCATGATTCTAATCAAACTAGGAGGAACCAAGATGTAAGAAGCATGATTTGGAACCATTAATCAGTGGAAAGTGACCAGAAGTTGAATAAATCTCATAGGAGTTATGAGGAAGAAGCTATCCCACTTTCTATTCCATGATTCAAGATTAGCTGTTCGGACATATGGCAATATCTTCATGATTCTAATCAAACCAGGAGGAACCAAGATGTAAGAAGCATGATTTGGAACCATTAATCAGTGGAAAGTGACCAGGAAGTTGAATAAATCTCATAGGAGTTATGAGAAGAAGCTATCCCACTTTCTATTCCAATGATTCAAGATTAGCCTGTTCGGACATATGGCAATATCTTCATGATTCTAATCAAACTAGGAGGAACCAAGATGTAAGAAGTATGATTTGGAACCATTAATCAGTGTAAATGACCAGGAAGTTGAATAAATCTCATAGGAGTTATGAGGAAGAAGCTATCCACTTTCTATTCCAATGATTTCAAGATTAGCATGTTCGGACATATGGCAATATCTTCATGATTCTAATCAAACTAGGAGGAACCAAGATGTAAGAAGCTTGATTTGGAAACCATTAATCAGTGGAAAGTGACCAGGAAGTTGAATAAATCTCATAGGAGTTATGAGGAAGAAGCTATCCCACTTTCTATTCCAATGATTCAAGATTAGCATGTTTGGACATATGGCAATATCTTCATGATTCTAATCAAACTAGGAGGAACCAAGATGTAAGAAGCTTGATTTGGAACCATTAATCAGTGGAAAGTTACCAGGAAGTTGAATAATCTCATAGGAGTTAAGAAGAAGAAGCTATCCCACTTTTAATTGTTATGATTCCAAGATTAGCATGTTCGAACATATGGAAATATCATCATGATTATAATCAAACCAGGAGAAACCAAGATGTAAGAAGAAATGATTTGGAACATTAATCAAGTGGAAAGTGACCAGGAAGTTGAAAAATCTCATAGGAGTTATGAGGAAGAAGCTATCCCACTTTATATTCCATGATTCAAGATTAGCCTTCTCAGACATATGGCAATATCTTCATGATTCTAATCAAATTAGGAGGAACGAAGATGTAAGAAGCTTGATTTGTAACCATTAATCAGTGGAAAGTCACCAGGAAGTTGAATAAATCTCATAGGTGTTAAGAGGAAGAAGCTATCCCACTTTCTATTCTATGATTCCAGATTAGCCTGTTCGAATATGTGGCAATATCTTCATGACTCTAATCAAACCAGGAGGAACCAATATGTAAGAAGCATGATTTGGAACCATTAATCAGTGGAAAGTGACCAGGAAGTTGAATAAATCTCATAGGAGTTATGAGGAAGAAGCTATCCCACTTTCTATTCCAATGATTCAAGATTAGCATGTTCGGACATATGGCAATATCTTCATGATTCTAATCAAACTAGGAGGAACCAAGATGTAAGAAGCTTGATTTGGAACCATTAATCAGTGGAAAGTGACCAGGAAGTTGAATAAATCTCATAGGAGTTATGAGGAAGAAGCTATCCCACTTTCTATTCCAATGATTCAAGATTAGCATGTTCGGACATATGGATATATCTTCATGATTCTAATCAAACTAGGAGGAACCAAGATGTAAGAAGCTTGATTTGGAACCATTAATCAGTGAAAGTGACCAGGAAGTTGAATAAATCTCATAGGAGTTATGAGGAAGAAGCTATCCCACTTTCTATTCCAATGATTCAAGATTAGCCTGTTCGGACATATGGCAATATCTTCATGATTCTAATCAAACTAGGAGGAACCAAGATGTAAGAAGCATGATTTGGAACCATTAATCAGTGTAAAGTGACCAGGAAGTTGAATAAATCTCATAGGAGTTAATGAGGAAGAAGCTATCCCACTTTTTATTCAATGATTCAAGATTAGCCTTTTCGGACATATGGCAATATCTTCATGATTCTAAATCAAACTAGGAGGGAACCAAGATGTAAGAAGCATGATTTGGAACCATTAATCAGTGGAAGTGACCAGGAAGTTGAATAAATCTCATAGGAGTTGCGAGGAAGAAGCTATCCCACTTTCTATTCCAATGATTCAAGATTAGCATGTTCTGACATATGGCAATATCTTCATGATTCTATCAACCAGGAGGAACCAAGATGTATAAAGCTTGATTTGGAACCATTAATCAGTGGAAGTGACCAGGAAGTTGAATAAATCTCATAGGAGTTATGAGGAAGAAGCTATCCCACTTTCTATTCCAATGATTCAAGATTAGCCTGTTCGGACATATGGCAATATCTTCATGATTCTAATCAAACCAGGAGGAACCAAGATGTAAGAAGCATGATTTGGAACCATTAATCAGTGGAAAGTGACCCAGGAAGTTGAATAAATTCATAGGAGTTATGAGGAAGAAGCTATCCACTTTCTATTCCAATGATTCAAGATTAGCATGTTTGGACATATGCAAATATCTTCATGATTCTAATCAAACTAGGAGAACAAGATGTAAGAAGCTTGATTTGGAACCATTAATCAGTGGAAAGTGACAGGAAAGTTGAATAAATCTCATAGAGTTATGAGGAAGAAGCTATCCCACTTTCTATTCCAATGATTCAAGATTAGCATGTTCGGACATATGGAATATCTTCATGATCTTAACCAAACTAGGAGGAACGAAGATGTAAGAAGCTTGATTTGGAACCATTAATCAGTGGAAAGTCACCAGGAAGTTGAATAAATCTCATAGGAGTTAGAGGAAGAAGTTATCCCACTTTCTATTCCTATGATTCCAGATTAGCCTATTCGAGCATATGACAATATCTTCATGATTCTAATCAAACCAGGAGGAACAATATGTAAGAAACATGATTTGGAACCATTAATCAGTGGAAAGTGACCAGGAAGTTGAATAAATCTCATAGGAGTTATGAGGAAGAAGCTATACCACTTTCTATTCCAATGATTCAAGATTAGCATGTTCGGACATATGGCAATATTTCATGATTCTAATCAAACTAGGAGGAACCAAGATGTAAGAAGCTTGATTTGGAACCATTAATCAGTGGAAAGTGACCAGGAAGTTGAATAAATCTCATAGGAGTTGCGAGGAAGAAGCCTATCCCACTTTCTATTCCAATGATTCAAGATTAGCATGTTCGGACATATGGCAATATCTTCATGATTTAATCAAACTAGGAGGAACAAAGATGTAAGAAGCTTGATTTGGAACCATTAATCAGTGGAAAGTGACCAGGAAGTTGAATAAATCTCATAGAAGTTAAGAGGAAGAAGCTATCCCACTTTCTATTCTTATGATTCCAGATTAGCATGTTCGAACATATTGCAATATCTTCATGATTATAATCAAACCAGGAGAAACCAAGATGTAAGAAGCATGATTTGGAACCATTAATCAGTGGAAAGTGACCAGGAAGTTGATAAAAATCTCATAGAGTTATGAGGAAGAAGCTATCCGCACTTTATATTCCAGTGATTCAAGATTAGCCTTCTCGGACATATGGCAATATCTTCCATGATCTAATCAAACCAGGAGGAACAAGAATTAAGAAGCATTGATTTGGAACCATTAATCAGTGGAAAAATGACCTAGGAAGTTGAAAAATCTTATAGGAGTTATGAGGAAGAAGCTATCCCACTTTCTTATTCCAATGATTCAAGATTAGCATGTTCGGACATATGGCAATATCTTCATGATTCTATCAAACCAGGAGGAACAAAGATGTAAGAAGCATGATTTGGAACCAATAATCAGTGAAAGTGACCAGGAAGTTGAATAAATCTCATATGAGTTATGAGGAGAAGCTATCCCACTTTCTATTCCAATGATTCAGATTAGCATGTTCGGACATATGACAATATCTTCATGAATTCAAATCAACAGGAGGAACCAAGAAGGTAAGAGCATTATTTGTAACCATTAATAGTGGAAAGTGACCAGGCAAGGTTGAATAAATCTCATAGGAGTTATGAGGAAGGAAGCTATCCCACTTTCTATTCCAATGATTCAAGTTAGCCTGTTCGGACATATGGAAATATTTCATGATTCTAATCAAACTAGGAGAACAAGATTAAGAAGCATGATTTGGAGCATTAATCAGTGGAAAGTGAACAGGAAGTTGAATAAATCTCGTAGGAGTTATGAGGAAGAAGCTATCCCACTTTCTATTCCAGTGATTCAAGATTAGCATGTTTCGGACATATGGCAATATCTTAAGATTCTAATCAAACCAGGAGGAACAAGATGTAAGATCTTTATATGGACCATTATCAGTCGAAAGTGACCAAGAAGTTGAAAATCTCATAGGAGTTATGAGGAAGAAGCTACCCAACTTTCTATTCCAATGATTCCAAGATTAGCATGGTTCGTACATATGGCAATATATCATGATTCTAATCAAACCAAGAGGAAACAAGATTTAAGAAGGCATGAATTTGGAACCATTAATCAGTGGAAAAGTGACCAATGAAGTTGAAAAATCCATAGGAGTTAATGAAGGAAAGAAGCCTATCCCCCACTTTCGATTCCAATGATTCCAAGATTAGCTTGTTCGTACATATGGGCAATTACTTCATGATTCTAATCAAACCAAAGAAGGAAACCAGATGTAAGAAGGTCATGATTGGAACCAGTAATCAGTGGAAAGTGACCAGGAAGTTGAATAAAACTCATAGGAGATAAGAGGAAGAAGATATCCCCACTTTCTATTCCAATGAATTCAAAGATTAGCATGTTCGGACATATGGCAAATATCTTCATGATTCTAATAAACCACGAGGAACATAGATGTAAGAAGCATGATTTGGAACCATTAATCAGTGGAAAGTGACGAGGAAGTTGAAAAAATCTCATAGGAGTTAAGAGGAAGAAGCTATCCCACATTTTAATCCTATGATTCAAGATTAGCCTACTCGGACATATGGAAATATCTTCATGATTCTAATCAAAACAAGGAGGAACCAAGATGTAAGAAGCTTTATATTGGAACATTAATCAGTGGAAAGTGACCAGGAAGTTGAATAAATCTCGTAGGAGTTATGAGGAAGAAGCTATCCCACTTTCTATTCCAACGATTCCAGATTAGCCTGTTCGGACATATGGCAAATCTTCATGATTCTAATCAAACAGGAGGAACAAGATGTTAGAAGCATGATTTGGACCATTAATCAGTGGAAAGTGACCAGGAAGTTGAATAAATTCATAGGAGTTAAGAGGAAGAAGCTATCCACTTATATTCCAATGATTCAAGATAGCATGTTCGGAACATATGGCAATATCTTCATGATTCTAATCAAACCAGGAGGAAACAGACGTAAGAAGCATGATTTGGAACATTAATCAGTGGAAAGTGACCAGGAAGTTGAAAAAATCTCATAGGAGTTATGAGGAAGAAGCTATCCCACTTTCTATTCCAAGTGATTCAAGATTAGCCTGTCTCGGACATATGGCAATATCTTCATGATTCTAATCAAACCAGGAGGGAACCAAGAGTAAGAAGCATGATATGGAACCATTAATCAGTGGAAAGTGACCAGGAAGTTGAATAAATCTCATAGGAGATAAGAGGAAGAAGCTATCCCACCTTCTATTCCATTGATTCAAGATTAGCCTGTTCGGACCTATGGCAATATCTTCATGATTCTAAACAAACCACGAGGAACACAGATGTACGAAGCATGATTTGGAACCATTATGAGTGGAAAGTGACCAGGAAGTTGAAAAATCTCATAGGAGTTATGAGGAAGAAGCTATCCCAGTTTATATTCCATGATTCAAGAATAGCCTTCTCGGACATATGGCAAATATCTTCATGATTCTAATCAAACCAGGAGGAACTAAGATGTAAGAAGCATGATTTGGAGCCATTAATCAGTGGAAAGTGACCAGGAAGTTGAATAAATCTCACAGGAGTTATGAGGAAAGAAAGCTATCCCACTTTTTATTCCAATGATTCAAGATTAGCTTGTTCGAACATATGGGCAATATCTTCATGATTCTAATCAAACCAGGAGGAACAAGATGTAAGAAGCATGATTTGGAAACCATTAATCAGTGGAAAGTGACCAGGAAGTTGAAAAAATCTCATAGAGTTATGAGGAAGAAGCTATCCCATTTCTATTCCATGATTCAAGATTAGCATGTTCGTACATATGGCAATATCTTCATGATTCTAATCAAACAAGAGGAACCAAGATGTAAGAAACTATGATTTGGAACCAGTAATCAGTGGAAATGACCAGGAAGTTGAATAAATCTCAAGAGTAGAGGAAGAA
>CAJHQP010012957.1:0-10545 GCA_905132765.1 Moricandia arvensis | reverse complement strand
TTTATTTATAGTTTATTATTTTACAAACATAAATGAACCACACTTATTAATTTGAAACCGCAGTTTACAAATATTATTTTCGTTTGTAAGCTTTTGTAAACATATTTAGCCTAGAATTTTGTCTGTGTTATATAATATTATTACTAAGAACTTGTAGAAATATATTGTTCAAAGAAATTATATAAATAATAAAAACATATATTTTTAAATGAACTTAGGACATCAAGAAAAAAATAAAAAGTAAGACCGACACTGTATGAAACCAAATTAAGGTTAACTCCAATGAGATATAAATACTTCTTTCGTTACAAAATATATATATATTAAAAAATGTTGTTTCAAAAGGATGTATTTTTATATTTTAATATATTTTTTATATTTAATGCATTTTTATCAACTATTAATGAAAGTTTGTAAATTTAAAAAAATAATAATTACATTTCTTGAAATTTTATTGATTTATAAATATAGAAAATATAAAATTACAAAACTATACATTACTAACTACGTTTTAATATGTTTTATTAATAAGTGTGTACATGTTTTAGGATTTTCACACTTATTAATAAAACATATAAATACTTAATTAGTAATGTATAGTTTTTATAAATTTATATTTTCTATATTTCTAAACCAATAAAACTTCAAGAAATACAATTAATGTTTTTAAAACTCACAATTTTTCGTTATTTATTAACAAAAATACATTAAAATATAAAAAAAATACATTTTTAACAATTTTTTTTTAAAATATGTATCTTTTTGTAGGAGAGAGGGGGAGTAAATTGTAAGTAGACTAGTTTATTAAACAGTTTTAATTTATAGTTGAAAATAAATATATCAAACTATTTGATATTTTTATTTTTACATTACTAAGACATTAATATATTCTTGTTAATAATATAACTAAATGAGTATTGTCATTTACATTAATAAATTATAACAAAATAAAAATGCGTTTCATTTAAATGTATGGATTTTTGTTTTCAACTAATATTATAAAGAAAATAAATGAATAAGTATATAATTATGATGTTTACATTGTTGCTTCGACAAACAACGCTGCCTTAATCGACGCTGCCCACAACGATGAAACACCCTCATCTATCAACACAAACACAACAAAAAAATATTTTTTCATACGTGTGTGTACTTGAATTTCCGTCCACACATCTTTCTCACTCATGGCTATATATTTTATCCACAGTTCTTATGTTCATATTTTGTATATCAAAGTTAAAATATAAAAATATATATTTAAATTGATGTTAAAATATTTAAAATATAGTTTATTATATAAATCAAATTTACTACATATATCTTGAAAATGAAAAATTAGTGAAATACACATAAAAGGGTGAAAATTAATACAAGCTAACTTGTTTTTTTTATAAAAACAAGTACAAGCTAACGACCACTTAATTTTTTTTTAGTTAAGTCTGAATTACTAATCAAATCCGATTTGGCTTTTATCAAGGCATTTTCGACATATTTTACTTACATTTATGAAAAGTGATTTTCTGCTTTAAAATGTCTTATATTGTAAAGTAAACTTAAAACGTGCCTTTATGTGTAACATACTCAAAAATAATGCATATACAATGGAAAATATTTATCCCACACAATATTTAAACATAGAGAAACACTAACGAATATATCCTGAAAAGCAGTAGGAAAATCTAGCCCACATTTAGAATAACAGTAAAGATTCTTCACTATATTTCATCTTTTACAGTAGACTCATATGCCTTTTCTAATATATATATATATATATATATATATATATATATATATGTATGTGTATTGTAGTGATAAGAAATTATTGATTCCTTGATCATCTCTCAGGTTCTAGGCGCAACAAACGTTTTAGTACACATGGTTGATCCCAATCTAGTTAGGTGGATTGATATATATAGTTATTCACTAATTCGTATATGTTTATAAATTTTTATACGTGTTTTTAGAATATTCTCAATTAATCATACTAGTCTATCAAAATTGTTAACATGAATTGAATATATAAATATTGAGCATGGGAATTCAAAAGCACGGATTTTGGGCAAGATTCTGTAATATATAACGAATTCATCAAGTGGCGTCCATGACTGTTGAATATATATTATTGTTTTTAAAGAAATTGTATGATAATATGCTTTGATATCTTATTATGTGAGCATGATTACAAGATATATAGGAAACGTTAGAGCTAAGGAGACTAGGTTTAAGCTAATTACAATAAGAACCTTTCCATATACATATCTCTAATATGCCTTCTTAAGATGGAGATATTTGAGTAACTTCAAGCTTGGTGATGAGCTCCTGATATCTTGGCTTTGGTAAAGGTTTGGTGAGAGGGTCAACTAACTGATCCCGAGTGGACACATGAGTGACACGTAATGTTCCTGCTTGTACATTATCTCGAATGAAGTGGAAATCAAGAGCCAAGTGCTTCATACGCGAGTGAAAGATAGGATTTGCGGACAAGTGAGTTGCGCCAATGTTATCACAATAGATGACAGGAGGTAGAGGTAGTCTGACACCGAGTTCTGTACAAAGCGATGTGATCCAGCATATTTCTGATGCTGCGTTGGCCACTGCACTATATTCAGCCTCTGTTGAGATCTTGCAACGCCTGTCTGCTTCTTGGAGGACCAGGAGATAGGAGTGCCACCGAGATAAATAACATAAGCATTTGTAGAAACAAAATCATATGTATCTCCAGCCCTGTCGGCGTCAGAGAATCCATGAAGAGCTAGAGGGGTGCCACGACGAATATATATGCCATGAGATGGAGTTCCAGCAAGATAACGAAGTATACGTTTAGCGGCACTCCAATGTAGGTCTGTGGGTTGATGCATGAACTGAGATAGGCGATTAACCGCAAAGGCAATATCCGGGCGTGTGAAAGACAGATATTGCAGGCTTCCTATTGTTGCACGATAGTCACGTGGATCATCAAGCTTAGTACCAGAAGTGAGCGAGAGCTTCGGTGTAGGAGACATAGGTGTTGCAACCGGTTTCACAGCCTTCATCTTTGTCTTCTCCAATAGATCGTGTATGTATTTCTGCTGACAGATATGAAGACCTCGAGATTTACGGTTGAGCTCAATGCCGAAAAGTATTTGGCTTCACCAAGATCCTTGAGCGAGAAACGAGCTTCAAGAGAGGTTATGAGACTATTAATAAGCTGGTTGTTGCTCCCAGTATTCAACATATCATCAACGTACACAAGGACATTGAGAATGGCATTGGCAGCCAGCTTGATGAACAGAGAAGTGTCTGCAACAGAGTTAACAAAACCAAGAGTTAGCAGATATGCCCGAAGCTCTTGATACCACGCACATGGAGCTTGGCGGAGGCCGTATAGCGCTTTCTTGAGGTGGCACACATACGTGGGATGTTCCTGATCGACAAAGCGTGGAGGTTGGTGGACATAGACTTGATCTTGAAGACACCCTTGCAGGAACGCATTGTTGACGTCAATCTGTCTTATGCGCCAGTCATTGTTGATGGCTAGATGAAGAACAGAGCGGACTGTCGTTGACTTGATTACAGGACTAAAAGTGTCTGTAAAATCGCGTCCATATTGCTGATGAAAGCCACGAGCCACTAACCGCGCTTTGTACCTGTGAAGAGAACCGTCAGGATTATATTTAATAGTGAAAATCCACTTACATCCTACCACATTTTGCTCAGGATGTGACGGAACCAGTTCATGAGTGCCATTTCAAATCTGAGCATTTATCTCTTCCACCATGGCATTTCGCCAATTTGGATCCCTCAACGCCTCTGCCACTGTTTTTGGTATGGTAGGTTTGGTTGCGGTGGTGAGGAAAGAAAATTTTTGGTTGGGTATGGTGATATTAATTTTGGCTCTTGTACGCATGGGATGGTTGTTTGGTGGCTTAGGTGGATGTGATGTGGTTGCGATGGGGCAAAGTAGTTTGTGTTTGAGGATGGCTAGTGTTTGTGGGTGGAGTGGTAGGAGCAGGTGGTGACTTGTGGTTGCGGTTCTGTAGTTGAGAGAGGCGTTGAGGTGGGTGGTTGCTCGGTGACTATTACTGCAGGTTGAGGTGATGCTGCATGTTGAAGTGATGCTACAGAGTTGTCAATTGGTGCCGATTCTGTTGCAGGTTGGTGAGGATCCAGACACGGAGGTTGAAAAGGCGGAGACTGAACGAGTGAGAACTACAGTAGCAGGAGGGTATTGTGTCGTTGCTGGTTGATCAAGAGGCTCTGTTGGCTTCGGTTTGTGTTGAAATGGGAACCGAGTTTCATCAAAGACCACATGTCGTGACGTATATACACGGCCAGTGACTGTTTCCAGGCATAAGTAAGCACTCTGAGACAGAGAATATCCAATGAAAACACATGAGGCAGACCGCGGCTCTAGTTTGTGTGCCGTATAGGGTTTCAACCAAGGATAACACGCGCATCCAAAAATTATGAGCTTCAAGTAGTTAGGATCTTCTCCAAAGAGTTTGTGATACGGGGAGTCATTATCAATGACTGGTGTTGGCATGCGATTTATAAGATAAACAACCGTCGTAAACACATAGCGCCAATATGACTGCGGAAGAGAGGTTTGTCTAAGCAATGCAAGACCAGTTTCCACCACATGTCGATGTTTCCTCTCTGATATCCCATTGTGTTCGGGTGTATAAGGAGGAGAAGTGAGATGAGTGATGCCATTGTCAGAGAGGTAAGAGCGCAAGGCAATGAACTCCCCTACATTATCGGAAATTAAAGTCTTGATCTTACAATTGAATCGCTTCTCCACCAGCGCCCTGAACTTCATGAATACTTCTTTGACAGCCAATTTATGCTTGAGCGGATAGATCCATATGTAGCATGTATGATGATCAACCAGAATCA
The DNA here is from genome assembly GCA_905132765.1 of Moricandia arvensis. Lineage (NCBI taxonomy): Eukaryota > Viridiplantae > Streptophyta > Magnoliopsida > Brassicales > Brassicaceae > Moricandia > Moricandia arvensis. Next base: position 5,670 of record CAJHQP010012957.1, on the reverse strand, counting down.
AATAATATTTGAAGTTATCAACAGACACAACGGGTGAGGTCCACACATCGGAGTAAATAATCTGTAGTGGAAGTCGTGAAGAGGTGGTATTTGTGTTGAAAGGAAATTTATGGCTTTTATTAATGAAGCAATCAGAACAAGGTAAAGTTTGCAAAGAGTTTGAAGTAGGTAAAGAAAACTTAGAAACAATAGACTTTAGGACATGTAAAGAGGGGTGGCCAAGTCTTGAGTGCCAAGAGGAGAGAACGGTTTTGGGAGAGGGTGAGGCGAAGTGGAATGGTCGGGTGAGGAGGATTGACTGGCCACTCATACAACTCATTTCTTGTCTTGCCTTGGAGCAACCGGAACCCCCGTGTTGAGATCCTTCACCTGGAAATGAGCAGGAAAGAATTCCACCGACACTTGATTAGCGTTACACATTCGATAAACAGAGATCAAGTTCTTTTGAATATCAGGGACATAAAGAACATCTGTTAAATTAAGTGAACGAGTGGGAGTAGAGAGAAATGCAGAACCCGTGTTGCAATCTGGAGACCTGATTCATCAGCAATTGTGACATCTTCACCTCCCGTATATGGCTGATGAAGCGCCAAGTTATTAAGATCGGATGTAATATGGTGGGTTGCACCGCTGTCTAGCAACCAGTTATTAGGATCATAGGACGGTGCTGCAACCATATTAGCACATGGTAAAGCATACTGACGTTGCTGAGAATAACCACCAGTGTATGCTTGTTGCAGCTGAGAGCAGGTTCGTGCACTGTGGCCATGAATCCCACAAATCTGACAACGTCCTAGGTACGGGCGTGGAGTGTATCCAGAAGGACGTGGTGGATTGGACTGGTACTGCTTGAATGGATTTCCACGGTAACCCCCTCTTTGTTGATTGTTCCTGTAGTTGTTGCGATTGTTGCCACAGAAGTTGACGGCATTTGCTGTGACAGGAGTGGACGTGTTTGGCACAGTGACTGAGAGCTGAAGTTTTGCCTCATAATTAATGAGTTTCTCATGGACCTCTGTGATTGTAGGTGGGGTGTCACGGCCTTCAAGTTGATCTGCCACGGTTTTGTAATCTTCAGGCAAGCCATCAAGGATTGCTTCAAGTTGATCTTCATGATCAAGCGTCTTCCCGAGAAGCGCAAGTTGGTCGAAACGTGTTGTAAGGCCCTGGATGTAGTCATCAATAGACTTTAAACCCTTGGTCCAGTGCTTGATCTGTTGTCGGAGTTGCTGTATATGACCCCAGCTCGGCTTTGCGTATGTGGAGGATAGGATGCTCCAGATCTCAGAAGCTGTGGAAGCCTTTGAGAGTAGCGGCTGGACATGCGTTGTTATCGCACCGAGAAGTGCACTGAACAACAATTTATCTTGGCGCTTCCATAACACATACGATGTATTTGCACTCACAGCACCATGATGGTGAGTGTTGGAGGAGGGACGATGATTGATCCGTCGACGTAACCGGCGAGATCATATCCGTCGAGGAGAGCGTGTACTTGACGGCTCCACATGATATAGTTGGAGGCGGTGAGCTTGGTGACGTTAGCCATGCTCACATTGAGTAGAAAAGGTATGTCGGAGACGTTGATGGTCTCTGTGGAATTTGCTGGAGAAGCAGCCATGGTCGAGTTTTGAAGAAGAAGAAGATGGCGGCTGGGACTTTTTTTTTGTAGGTATCGTTAAAGCTCTGATACCATGTATGATAATATGCTTTGATATCTTATTATGTGAGCATGATTGCAAGATATATAGGAAACGTTAGAGCTAAGGAGACTAGGTTTAAGCTAATTACAATAAGAACCTTTCCATATACATATCTGTAATAGAAATAATGAAACTGAGAGTTGAAACCTTCTTCATTGTGTATATGTATATCTCACATGATAGCCCCTTGTACTATAATGTCATAATCTTTTTAAAACGTGTATAAAAACTCTGCGAAATGATGCAAGTTTGTGGAAAAAAGCAAGACGACAAGTGTACAATAATCAATCTTAATTAGAAAACCAACAATTTTAATAAAAATGATAATCAATATTATCTATACTATACTAAAAGGGGAATAACAAGAGTGGGGAGACTGTCCACATCAGCACAAAAAATCATCCAATCAGATACCACGATTTTTCCACATCATATCATTTCAATCGAACATATTAAATCCAAACCATTCATGTGGGTTTTAATATTTCAAAATGGCCCATATGAAGCCCATTTTTTCTAAACATGTTGTTACTCGCAAGCTTAATCGTGTCTGGCCCTTTCACTTCGTCTTCGTAGTTACAATTCTCTGCAAATCACCGTTACCACTATCACTCTGAATCATTCAATATGTTCTTTACTCCATTCTTATGATTTCGTCCCACCTCCTTTGTATCTCCTATATAAAGCTCTTTACATCGACCAAAATCTACGGCCTTTACGGAGCAAGACAAAGCTCGGTTTAGGTTTCATTCGTTCAAAGAGTTCAATGCCCACTACGACATGAGATGCGATCTGTATGGTAAATCTAATATATAGTTTGTTGGTAACGTATTCTTCTATCTATAGGTGTTAGCTTAAGTTATCCAGACTTCTTTTTATCCGACTTATTGCTGACACAAACAATGAAAACCATTCAAATACGCAGATGTAGCTAATCGATGGACAAAATATACATGACATCAGCAAATCGTGCTTGCGTACACCTCATCCTTATACATTGATCGGGTGTGACTTCTCTACATCTTGGGAATCTATCGGTTCCGTATTATCTTCCTCGGATCGTTACCAGTTAAAAGACAATATATAGTCTCACCGTTTGTAAGAAATTTGATCTGATCTCTTCCTTTTCAGCTTTTGAATTACACTGCTTTCCGAGGACAACAGAGTTTCAAATTGAGTTGTGATGGTTCACAGGAACAATAATATCACAAAATTTAGATTCAATTAAGATTTTCAAGAAGAGTGGTTGTCAACTAAGCATATAGTCTATTTACAATGCAAAGGTCTTACTCATAATGTGAAAATAATGAATGTGTTCTTTATGTGAAAATAATGAATTTGTCTAACTCTTTCAATGGCCAAGAATCTTTGCAGGTTCCTTTTTTCTTTTAAATGTAGATCAATTGTGAGACAGCTGGGTACTTGCTAATTTTCTCCCTGATTATGCTGTTGAAATTCATGGCTTTAACAAGATTTTTCAACATATGTATGAAATCAGTGTAAAAGTGTTGCCTCTCTCCTTGGTTCTTAGATATTGTCTAATGTCACTAGGATTGACGTATTCTTACCGCATCAGTACTTTAGAAACGGCGACTAGATTAGAGTAGTTTGGCTTATTTTTAAATTTTATGATCATTATCATTACTGTCTTTGAGATATATGTTTTTGTTTTGATATTTTCAGCCACTAACCCAACTTGAGGGAACAAAATGCAAAATATGTGGGATCTACGAGGAAGACAACTTTTATATATGATCATTTGACAAATGTGAGTTTTTTTCCTTCTCATTTCAGAAGTGAGAGTAAATATAGCACGTGAGAAAAATACAATTATTTCATGTAGAATGGGAAGCTACCAAGGAGCTTGAATCCTATGTTGCAGCTGCCGAGTGTCTAAACTAGGAGGTATGAAGCAACACAACAGTATTCATAAAGCAACTTGATCAATGCTGTTAAACATGTCGTTTGCCTTGAGAATGGAGAATTTCTTTTAGGTTTTGGGGGGTTAGTTGAGTCAAGTAATTGGGCTGTCAACTCGACATGGTCATTTTAGTTTTTAAAACCTATGTATTTGATTAGATAACACATTTAAAGGACTACCTTGAGGAGCCTTGGATGAGTTTGTGATGAGATCAAAAGGCGGTGAAAACGGTGGACCAGACGCCTTTTCAGTATGTGATAATATAAAAATTGACAACTCTTTGGTTGTTTATATAAACAATATGTTTCTTAGGAATTGTTTCAACGACAAATGATAGCGGATTCACAAGTTTCAGAACCAAGATAAAGGGTATGACTTTAGTGTCAGAGTATCCATGTTGCTTTATCGTTAATGTTTAAAAGTGATATTGACGGTGATCTGCTCTCTCAACGTATTATTACGATACAACTTAAGAAGTCTTCTATCTGTAGTATGAGTATAACTGACATTGATAGTTTCTGACTGCATATTGCATTGATCACATTAAAGAGCAATATGAGATTCTGGAAAATATGTGATTGTGAATGATGTGGTTGAAGTTTAAGGTGCACCAAAAGAAGTAAAAATAGAAAAAGGAGAAGATGAGGTTGCTAAAGGTGTTTATCAATTACTTACACTACAACTTTGTTATGTTGTTATTTTTGAATGATGGTGAAAACATGTTTTTAACTAATACAAACATATGTTTTCTGCAGGAAAAGAAGTACCAGATTTCTGGCTTATTGCACTGAAGAATAATGAAATTACGAGTGATTAGTTATTAGGTTAACTTTTTTGTTTATGAAACTGTTATTTTATTTTTTGATGTTTTTCCCCAATACTAAGCTTGATAAAGGAGCTCTCAAGTTTCTCAAAGATATCAAGTGAAACAGAATTGAGAACCTAAAGAGTTCACGCGTGAGCTTTTCTTTGATCAGAATTCTTACTTCACGAACCCTGTCTTCACCAAGACATATCACATGCTTGATGAAGATAAACTTAACCTATATAATGCCATTGGGTATGGTCTTTTTTCTCTTATCATGTATTCACTTCTTTTTTTATCTTGAGATAAAGTCTTATTAATCCTTAACTATTGTTTATATAGCCAAGAGAAAAAGGGAAACCAAAAGTGAGAAGAGAAAGAGACAAGAGATTCACGAATGTGTTAAATGTGTACCTTTTGTGTTTTTAATTTTCACCAGAAGAAATGAGTAAGCAGCAATCAGGAATCTTCTCTTGCAAAGGAGTTTTGCATATTTAAGAAGAACGAGAAAAGAAAATAGTCGAGTCTCAGACACGAAGTCGTGTTCTTAATTTGCATCATGGCCTGATTTAGATGATTTAAATGTAAAATTTTATGTGGTAGTATGCTTAAGAAATTTGCTCTTAGGCTTGGTTTGTTTGTCTAATTTAGTCAATTTTGACTAAATTTATTCTTTACCATAAAATGATACAGTTTGGTATGAAAAATTATTATGTTTAAATCATCAGCTCAATTAAAATCATAAAATTATAACCAGAGATTTTTTGGTTTTTTGGGTCAGTGAATAAAAAATTATATGTATATTAAATGAACAATGCATACTATATATTTAGCTAGCCCTATAAATTTTATTCTAAACCAAGAAAATTGTTGGTTTATACATCGATTTCGTAGTTTCCTTTAGAAAGATGACAAATAAAATGGAAACTCAATGATTTCAAAGTCACAAAAAATCAATAGAAAATATAACAGTTATTTTAAAATATTTAGATCAAAATTAACGTTAGTTAATTTTTTTGGTCAAATCCGTTTAGTTAATTTCTAACTCTTACACATTACATATATAATTTCAAATAATAAACACACACAAAAAACCATGAGTATTACCATTTCAAATTTACATAAAAAATAATTTAAATGGCTTTAGTTTCTTTATACTATATTCAATTCCAATATCTATGCAAAAGATAATATAATATAATTATAAAAATTTCGGGCGTAGCCCGGGTAAAATCTCTAGT
>CAJHQP010012956.1:0-10554 GCA_905132765.1 Moricandia arvensis | reverse complement strand
GGACCAGGTCCATCCGTACAACTTGACCCGGAATTTGCACAACCCAAATGGTTTTTGGTCGAGTTTAAAGTGCTTTAGGTCGAGTGGTCCGTACGGTCGGCCGTACAGTCCGTACAGTCCGTACCGTCCGTACCGTCCGTACATCATTCTGAACCTCTTAAACCTCCTCTCTTTATTAACTCAGATCAACACTCCCCCTCAAGCTTGACCATGTGGAACAAGTCAAGCTTGGAAGGCTATGAGATCCCCCTCATTAAAAACCTCACCAAAGAGAAAACCCTTGTGGGATAAAACCCTTTGATGAGGGAAAAGAGTGGAGACCTCATAGCGAGGGGATTAGTTGTTTGGTGAAAGGTCAATGAGTCCTAATCTGGTATGAATAGACTCAATGACCTTTTGTCTTGCTGCCTTAGTGAAGACATCCGCCAACTGATCCTCACTCCTTGTATAGCATGGTAAGATCTCTCCAAGACCAATCATTTGTCTCACCTTGTGACAGTCTACCTCAATGTGCTTGGTCCTCTCATGAAGCACTGAGTTTGTTGCAATGTGGATAGCTGCCTGATTGTCACAATGCATAGTCATTGGTGTGGCTTGCTCAACTCCTAGATGCTTCAATATCCCTTTGATCCACACCAATTCATTTGTCAGCTTCAACATGGCTCTATACTCAGCTTCAGCACTTGAACACGAGACCACTTTCTGCTTCTTGCTCTTCCAAGTAACCAGGTTCCCTCCAATGAAGGTGCAATAGGCTGTAGTGGACTTTCTGTCACCACTTCAGTGCTCTCATTACATCCCATCCATATTCCTTGGCCAGAAGATCCATTTAGGTAACTGAGGATCCGGTCCACCATCCTCCAGTGATGTTCCCTTGGTTCTTGCATGTGTTGGCTCACCTGGTTCACAGCAAAACAGATATCAGGACGAGTAATAGTTAAGTAGATTAGCTTACCAACCATCCTCCTATAGAGTTTAGGATCTTCAAGGTATTGGCTGTTCTCAATCTCCCCCTCACGTGGAACTTTATACCCATCCTCCAGTGGCATTTTGGCTGTCTTTCCACCTAGTTTACCTGCATCCTTCAAAAGATCAAGTGTATATTTCCTTTGGGACATGAATAGACCTTCCTTGGCTCTACATATCTCAATACCAAGGAAGTATTTCAGGTGTATTTAGACTTCTCATCTATGAAAGTGACAAAGTACTTATGGTTCTCCCTAGATAAGCAAGGTGCAGTCCAAACATCCGAGTGAATTAAATCAAAGCAGTGATCATAGATAGTAGAAGACTTTTGAAACACAGTTTTACAATGCTTGCCTAAGATACAAGCTTCACAATCATTATTCTCAAACATAACACCTGGAACCATTAAGCTTAAAGCTATAACATGAGGATGTCCTAGTCTAGCATGCCACAAAGCATTCTTATTTAAACCGGAAGCAGAAACAGAAGTAAATGAACAACTATGATCAGGTAAAGAAGTAAGCTCCTCAAGCAAGTAAAGGTATCCTTTTGTAACTCCTTTCCCAATCAACCGACTGCTCTCAATATCCTGAAACTTCACATCATTAGGACTAAAGATCACATTGCATTGCAAATCATTAGTGCATTTCTTAACTTATAACAAGTTTGAAGTAAACTCAGGCATGTAGAAGCATCTAGATTCTTTATCAAACAGTTTAAGCTTGCCTATACCCCTTATTGGAATTCTATCACCATTAGCTATCATAACATGTCTATGCGCATGTTCAATATCTCTAATTAGACTAGTGTCACTAATCATATGATGAGATGCTCTTGAATCAACTATCAATGGTTTAGACATGTTACAAGCACTATGAGATAAACCAGCATTCTTAGAGTGACTATAAGCATTAGTTTTATCATGAGTACTAGCAATCTTAGATGCACCAAAAGAGTACCCCCTGAGGTTACCAAAAGTGTTACCATTGTCCTTGAGCATCTTGATGAGAGCATCCATTTCTGATCGGCGGATGAACTCATGCTCGTTTGGTCGGTTGGTTTGAGCCGTGTAGGTCACCAGGGCTTTGTTCTCACCACCTTCAGTCTCCTGTGCCCGATTGGATGGCCCGGCTCCACCCCCTCCTTGCTGATCACTTCCTCCATAGCTCACATTCGCTCTTGCATCTCTGTCCTTCATGAACTTGGCTGGCTTTAGGTGAGGATGGAGGATCCAGCACTGATACTTCTTATGACCTTGTCTCTTACAATGGTCACAGTTTCCATTGAACCTACTTTCTTCAAAGCGATTCACCTTGTTGGCTTGAGGTACCTCAGCTTGGTTACCCAAGGTAAGCTCCCCCTTTCCTCCAAATAGGCCCAACGATCCTTGCTCCTTTTGAATCTGTGCGCAGACTTCCTCCAAGGTGGGTAGCTTCTCTGCTCGCAAGATGTGTTACACCAGGTCATTGTAGCTAGAGTTAAGAGTCAGGAGCAAGCCAAAGACTTTGTCTTGCTCCCTTCTCTCATTAAGCTCAGCTGGGTTGGTTGTGCTTGGCCTCAACATCTCAAGTTCAGACCACAAAGCTCTAAACTTTCCAAGATGCTTTGTGAACTCCATGTCTTCTTGAGCTAGACTGTTGATGGCTCGCATGATCTCAAACACACGAGTAAGGTTTGAGATGTTACCATACACCTTCTGAAGAGTGTCCCACAGGTCCTTTGCCTTCTCATAGTAGCTGTATGCCTCTCTCTAGGATAGACGGATCTAGAGAGCTTTGAAGGATAGACATCACCGTGTTGTCTTCCTGAATCCACTTCACTTCATCACACACGACAATCTCCTTGTCGCCTTCACGAGTAATAAGCTTTAGAGCCTCACCCTCAAGGATGTGGTTCCACAAACCCTTACTCCCCACTGCTGTCTTCACCACACGAGACCATAGGATATAGTTTCCCCCCTTAAGTATCACTGGAATCACGGTTGTCTTGTTACTTTCCATCTTGAAGCTTTGCGGAAAGAAAGAGGTGTTGTTGAGTGTTCTTTGTGAGAGATGAAATCAAAACCCAGATTTACGAGAACCAGGCTCTGATACCATAAAAGATTGAGTAGAAACAGAGAATGAACGGATGGAATAGAGTTTAAGAGAGAGTAAAAGAGATTTGGAGACTAAAAGCTTAAGACTTGGTTAAGAAACCATGTCGATATGAAGAACACCAAGAACATTAGAGAGAATAAGAAAGAGACTCGAGAATTGCTTCATAGATTAACCAGAGAGGTGTTTACACTTATATAGAGGCTTTACAACGGATACAAAAGGAATGGACATAAAGGAAGAGACGTGGCCGGTCAAGGAGAGGAGCGCGCCTGGTTTTGAACTTGTGGCTTAGGGGGCGAGATACCTTTGGCATCTTGACTAGATGCCTTCACCTTTCCAGCTCGGGACAGGCTGTCTAGGTCAAGCTTACTCTCCTTATCCGCGAGCCACTTCTTTACCGAGTAACCACCCGAGTTAACCTTCTCCCTTTTACCTCATCAGTTTACCTTGCCTTCTCTTGCCTTGATGTCCAAGTATCGGCCATGGTTGTACGGACCAAGGGTTGTACGGACAAGGTCCATCCGTACAACTTGACCTGCATTTTGCACATGACCAAAATGAGTTTAGGTCGGGTTTAAAGTTATTTGGGTCGAGTGGTCCGTACGGTCGGCCGTACAGTCCGTACAGGCCGTACCGTCCGTACACTTGCCCTAACTTTGCACCAACCTTCTTTTGATCCCAAACTTCAGAATAAGCCTCTCAAACCTCTTCTCTTATTTACTCAGAACAACACCAATCTAGTCTTCCTCCTTTCTATCTTCCCATTTGGCAGGAACTTGATGGTGAATATCCACATACTGGTTACTGCCTTCTTCCCCTTAGGTAGCTCACTTTCATACCATGTCTCATACTTGATCATGGCATTAGCTTCATCAGCAACAGAAGCTCGCCATTTTTCATCCTTCATAGCTTCCTCATATGACCGAGGAACTTGGCTTTCATCCAGACTTGATATGAATGCCCAATGTTCTCTTGGAAGCTTGGCAAAAGAACATACCACCTGACTTGGATGAGCTACTGCTTGGGCATTATAGTACACTCGAGTGTTTACCCAGTTTGATGGGTCTCTTCTTACCCTCATACTTCTTCTTAGTGGTGGTGCTTCTTCCACTGGTTCCTCATGACCTTCTTGATCAGGTTCAGGTCCATTGTTATCTTCACTTCCTTCTTCACTTGTTACCTCACCTTGATCATGATCTCCTGAGTGCTCCTCATCTTGGCTTCCATCCTCAGGTTCATTTCCCCCTTCATGATCATGGTGGGCTTGACCTTCAGCTTCATTAGGTTCTTCTTGTCTTCTTTGATCCTGGGTTGTATTGATCCCAAGACCTTCAAGAATGATCCGGAGACTAGCAGCCTTATCAGAAGCTTGGGATAGATCTTTCAAATCATCCCAACTCTTTTCTTCATAGTACCCTCTTGACTCCACAAACTTTACATCTCTGGACACCAGGACTCTCCTCGTCTTTCGATCAAAACATTTGTACCCCTTCTGTGTTGTTGAATACCCCAAGAACATGGCTCTTGTACTCTTTGGTTCCAGCTTATTCCTCATCTCCCCGGGTACCAGAACAAAGCAAAGACACCCGAACACCCTTAGATGACTCAAGACTGGCTTCTCTTTATTTAGAACTTCAAATGGAGCTTTGTCATCCAGAACTCTGGTGGGTGTCCTGTTGATCAGATAGCAGGCAGTCATCACAGCATCACTCGAAAACCTTTTGGGAACGTTTGAGTGGAACATGATTGACCTAGCCACCTCCATAAGATGCCTGTTCTTCCTTTCAGCAACTCCATTTTGCTGGGGTGTGTAAGGACAGCTGGTTTGATGAAGGATCCCATGTTGAGCTAGATGTTGCTTGAATGCCAGGCTTGTGTACTCCCCACCATTATCTGACCTGAAAATCTTAATCTTGGCATGGTAATGGTTAATCACATATGCCTGAAAGTTTCTAAATGCATCAAGAACTCTATCCTTAGTTTGAATAAGTGTTATCCAGGTGTATTTTGATTTTTCATCAATGAAAGTTACAAAATATCTATAATTTTCTATAGATAAGCAAGGAGCAGTCCAAACATCAGAATGCACAAGATCAAAACACTTTTCATAAAGAGTTTTAGACTTTGGAAAAACTGCCATACAATGTTTACACAAGATACATGCTTCACATTCATTATTCTTATACATGACACCTGGTAACATTAAACTTAGGGCTCTAACATGTGGGTTGTGGAAATGAGCTGAATAAAGAGGAGGATGGATCTAAGGAGTGTTCAAGGAGAAGGAAGAAAGTGAGGTCGACCTATCCGTACAAGGCCGTACAAGGCCGTACAAGGCCGTACAAGGCCGTACAAGGCCGTACAAGGTCGACCGTACAGTTATCGACTAAGGAGCAAAAGATGATCTGATCCGGGAAGGTTTAACCGAGGAGAAGTTAACTTGGCGAGTTACCTTGAAGACTTACCACCTTATCCGAACGTTGGAGAGGATAAGGTTCGCGAGCCAGGCTGTCCAAAGCTGGAGCATCTGGTCCAAGATTCCAAGATGCTCTTCCCTCCTTAGCCACAAGTTCAAATAAGCGCTCCTCTCCTCCTTGACCGGCCACGTCTCCTGTTCCTTAGCCTTTACTTTTTCCTTGTAAAGCACTCTATATATTTGTATCCTCTCTCTCGAAAAAAATCAAGGAGAATCATTTCTCTTCTTCTCTAGTTTTCTCTCTCGAGTTCTTCTTAGATTTCTCTCTGGTTCTAAACAAAAGTCTCTCCTTTTTCTTCTCAAATCTTCTCATTCTCGTCCATATCTCTCTTAGTTTACAAATCTCACATGGTATCAGAGCCTTGTTGCTCGGATATCTAGCTTTCTCTTCCGCAAATACTCTGTTCTAAGTTCAAGATTCAGCCTTTCTCCGAGTTACCTTCAAGCTAAGGCCTTTCCAGATGGAAAATCTCAAAACTTTAGCTATTTCGGTTACTCTCAAGGGGATGAACTACTTACTCTGGTCGCGGTTGGTGAAGACAGCTCTAGGAGCCAAAGGCTTATGGAGCCATGTCACGAGCTCTGAAGCACCAAGACAGACGACCCATGATGGTGACAAGGAGATTGTCACAACCGATGTTGCAAAGTGGGAGCAAGAAGACATGATGGTTGTAACCATCCTCCAAAGCTCTCTTGACACATCCATACTCGAAGCCTACTCTTACTGTGAGACGGCCAAAGATCTCTGGGATGAAATCTTTAGAGAAAAAAAACAGAGAATAGGGAGAATAAAGAGAATAGAGAGAATGGAGAGAATACTCAGCTTCTTATTCTCATTTTCGTGGCTTTACAAGAGTTTTAAAGACAGATAGAAGAGAGAGAGAGAGAGAGAAACATAAGTGCATGACAGCTGTTTTCCAGCAGATCTAGTTTTGAATTTCAAACTGCCTGAGTCTTCTTCTAGTCTTCTTCCTCTCTTCTCTTGATCTCTTCTTGGTATTAATGTCTTCATGTACTCACTTATTTCAACACTCCCCCTCAAGCTTGACCATGTGGAACAAGTCAAGCTTGGAATGCCATGAGATCTTCCTCATTAAAAACCTTACCAAAGAAAACCTTCTTTAGGGATAAAACCTTGATAAGGAAAAGAGTAAAGACCTCATGACGAGGGGATCAGTTGTTTGGAGTAAGATCAATGAGTCCCAACCTTGAAAGGATGGACTCCATTGTCTTTAATCTCGCAGCCTTGGTGAACACATCCGCAAGTTGATCCTCGCTCCTTGTATAGCATGGCAATGTCACTCCTGAGACAATCATCTGCCTCACCTTATGACAATCAACTTCTATGTGCTTAGTTCTCTCATGGAAGACTGAGTTAGATGCAATATGAATTGCTGCTTGATTATCACAATGTATTGTCATAGGAGAGGTGTGTTCAATCTCCAGATGCTTGAGAATACCTTTGATCCATACCAGCTCATTTGTCAGCTTCAACATAGCTCTATACTCCGCCTCAGCACTTGAGCAGGAGATAACCTTTTGCTTCTTACTCTTCCAAGTAACCAGGTTTCCTCCAACGAATGTACAATACCCAGTAGTTGATTTCCTATCCACTCTATCTCCTGCCCAATCAGCATCACAATACCCAACTACTTCTGTACTGCCATTACATCCCATCCAAACTCCTTGTCCAGGAGTTCCACTCAAGTACCTCAGTATCCTATCAACCATTTTCCAGTGATGGACCTTTGGAGCCTCCATATGCTGACTTACTTGATTCACTGCAAAGCATATATCTGGTCTTGTGATAGTCAAGTATATCAGTTTTCCAACCATCTTCCTGTAAAGTTTAGCATCCTCAAACAGTTGTTTTTCTTCAATCTCCCCCTCAAGTAAAACCTTGTACCCCTCTTCAAGAGGTGTCTTGGCTGTCTTTCCTCCAAGCACGCCAGCTCCCTTTACCATATCTAGAGTATACTTCCTCTGATTCATGAACAGACCCTCCTTAGATCTGCATATCTCAATACCCAAGAAGTACTTCATCTCCCCCAAGTCCTTGATATCAAACACAGACTTGAGAAAGTCTTTAGTGGCTTGAATCCCTGCCTTATCATTCCCTGTGATGATCAGATCATCCACGTACACCAGAATAACAATGATCCCTGAAGGTCCTGTTAAGGTGAAGAGAGTATGGTCTAATTCAGACTTCCTGAAGCCTCTTCCATTCAGAGTAGTGCTTAGCTTCCTATACCATGCCCTTGGTGATTGTTTCAGCCCATATATAGCCTTCTTCAATCTCAAAACATTTCCTGGCTTTACTAGATACTCAAAACCAGGAGGAGGATGCATATATACTTCATCCTCAAGCTCTCCTTGCAAGAAAGCATTCTTCACATCCATCTGCCACAAATCCCACTCCAAATTGGTTGCAACTGATAGGATGATTCGAACTGTATGTAGCTTGGCAACAGGAGCAAATGTGTCAATGTAATCTTCTCCATAGGTTTGTGTAAACCCTCTTGCTACCAATCTGGTCTTCTTCCTATCAACCTTTCCATTTGCCAGATACTTGATTGTGAAGATCCATCTACTAGTCACAGCCTTCTTCCCTTCCGGTAGTTCACTCTCATACCAAGTGTCATTCTTGATCATTGCATCCCTTTCACTGCCCACTGACTCTCTCCATTCCTTGTCCTTCATAGCTTCCTCATAGGATCTTGGAATGTCACTTTCATCCAGATTACACATAAACACCATGTGTTCTTCTAGATACTCTGCAAAGGAACACACAGCTTGAGAAGGATGCTTCACAGCCTGGGCATTGTAGTACACTCTCGTGTTTACCCAGTTGGAAGGATCCTTTCTCTCCCTAGTGCTTCTTCGCAGAGGCTGAACCTCTTCTTGAGTGTCTTCTTGAGTTTCTGTTTCTGGCATCCTATTCTTCAACCTTTCACTCCTCCGCAATGGCTGAACTTGAGTCTGATCCTCTGCTTCTGTATCATTAACCTCCTCTGGGTCATGATATTCTTCCTGCTCATCTTCACTTGACTGAGCCACATCTTGATCATGATGTGCTGAATCCTCTTGGTGCTGCTCTTGCACACTTGATTCAGATTCACTCCCCCTCTCATGATCAAGAGGGATTATTCTTTCAGCTTCTCTAACCTGATCAGAAGGAGTGTTCCTTCTTATCTCCTGATTCTGGGACATGTCTATCCCAAGCTTCTCCAATAGGTTCCTCAGATTCACTGCCTTATTCTCTGGTTCATTAGACATATCCTCTAGGTCCTTCCAGTTCTTCTCCTCATAATACCCCTTTGTTTCCATGAACTTCACATCCCTGGATACCAATACTCTCCTTGTTACTGGATCATAGCACTTATATCCTTTTTGGGTTACTGAGTACCCAATGAACATAGCTCTAGTGCTCTTTGCATCCAGCTTGTTTCTCTGTTCTCCAGGAACCAAGACATAGCATAGACTCCCAAAGACTCTCAGATGATCTATGTAAGGCTTGGTCTTGTTCAACACTTCATATGGAGACAGATTCTTCAGTACCTTGGTTGGGATCCTATTGATGAGATAGCAAGCAGTCTGAACAGCATCACTCCAGAAACGCCTAGGGACATTGGTGTGGTACATCATGGATCTAGCAACCTCCATCAAGTGTCTATTCTTCCTTTCAACAACCCCATTCTGCTGTGGCGTGTAGGGACAGCTGGTCTGATGCACTATTCCATGCTTATCCATGTGATTCTTGAAGGCATGACTGGTGTATTCACCTCCATTATCAGACCTTAGTACCTTCACAGTAGCATTGTAATGGTTAGTAACATATGCGTGGAAGTTTATAAAGGCATCCAGAACTCTATCCTTAGATGGAAGCAAAGTGATCCAAGTGTATTTAGACTTTTCATCAATGAATGTCACAAAATACTTCTGATTGTCCCTAGACACACATGGGGATGTCCACACGTCAGAGTGAACTAGATCAAAGCAGTTCCCATATATAGTTTCAGATGTTGGGAAAACAGTCCTACAGTGCTTCCCTAATATGCAAGCCTCACACTCTAAATGATTGAATGATAAAGCAGGAAGAATCAGTTCTATTGCTCGAGTATGAGGATGACCCAACCTAGCATGCCAAGTAATGCTTTCAATCCTATCAGTAGCACTACTTAAACAAACAGAGTTAAAGGGTTTAGAGAGCTTAGTTGTGTGAAGGTGGTAGAGCTCATTTTTGACATCTCCTCTACCAATAACTTGTCCAGACTCCAGGTCTTGAAACTCCACCTCATTTGGCCTGAAGACAACTTGACAATTAAGGTCCACTGTTGCCCTCTTCACAGATATCAAATTGGATGTAAACCTAGGCAGGTAGAAAGCAACTGAATCCTTCTCAAACAGTTTCAAGTTTCCTATCCCCTCTATTGGAATCTGATCACCATTGGCTATCTTAACACTTCCTGTAGTGGCTTTAATGTCACTCATCAAGCTCCTATCACTGATCATGTGATGCGTTGCTCCAGAGTCAATGATGATAGGCTTAGTGATCTCTTCATTAGCATTGGACTGTCTGCTGCGCTTCTTGGCAGTGACCAAGGCCTTGGATTTCCTTTATGTATCCTTCCCATTCCTTCGTGGTAACGAAACCATCAGCTCCTGTTGTCTCCTGATGTCTCATATCCACTTTCTTCTCCACTGAGCTACCCATGTAGGCAGAGTAAGAGCACTCTCCTCTAATCATCTGTTGCACAGCTTTCTTGGCCATTTTGACCTCCATATCTCCTTTTAACTGACCAGCCTTTCTACTCTTCCTTTGAGTATTTTTCCTTCTGATCCAAGTCATGGAAAGTCTCCTCAGCCTTCCCTTCTTGCATCTTGCACCATTCCAAATCAAAGTTTGTTTCTTGTTCTTCTTACACATCTCATGTGTATGCTGAACAATCTTCTGGAGTTCTTCCTTTCTTTTCTCAGATTGGATCTACTCCATAAGCTGTTACAATCTCACCCTTG
>CAJHQP010012955.1:0-10555 GCA_905132765.1 Moricandia arvensis | reverse complement strand
TTGGGATCCACTCAATTTTATTTTGGGTTTCTTCACGATTGAATTTCAAATCAGTTACTATTTAAGCATAAACTTCGGTTTCCGGTTCTTTTGGGTTTAGAGATATATGAAACCAGTGGGGTCTTTTATAAAAATTAGTTTTCGATTTTTTTATTAAGAACAAACATCGGTTTTCTTTATAAAATTTGGTTACCTTTTTCTAATTTTCATTCAATTCTGGAAACATATTGGAAACTTGCTAATATCTGTAGAAAATTTAGAACCTCAAGTCCGATTTAGTTATGGTTTAATGT
Organism: Moricandia arvensis; assembly: GCA_905132765.1. Lineage (NCBI taxonomy): Eukaryota > Viridiplantae > Streptophyta > Magnoliopsida > Brassicales > Brassicaceae > Moricandia > Moricandia arvensis. Next base: position 10,262 of record CAJHQP010012955.1, on the reverse strand, counting down.
GGTTTGGATTTTTTAGATGATTTCAAATAGATCAATGAAAATATCCGATGATTCAGGATTTTCAGATAGAATAATAGCCAATTATCATTTTAAGCTTTTTGTTGCAAAAAGCTTTATTAAGTAAAAATAACAAAAATAATATTTTAAATTTTAAATTTTTATTTTTATTTCAAAAATTTTGAACGCACCCTCAAACTTTACCATGTAACTCTGTACTCTAAGTTATAATGAGTTAGCTCTATGAATATAAGTGTGTATTTACACTTTTAATAAAATCTATTTTGATTATTTTTTTTTTTGGAAACTATTTTGTGATAACAAAAAATTTAAGGCCATCCTATGATATTTCTCTAAAATATTAAGTAATTCAAGTAGATGAGATTAAATTATTAGATCATTTTAATAATTTCACATACTTCACTTTTTATGTAATTCAAATCTTTTTATAATATTAGATATTCGCAACATAATTTTCCAGTCTATTAAATTATATTAGATATGAATTTTATTTAAAAATTAAATTTATTAAATATTTAGATATATAAATTATATTTAAGGTATTGAGATACCCATTTGATGGTTTGTCTTTAATTTGGTTCCAATTTTTTGGATATAGAACAAACAAGAATCATTTGAGTTTTTGTGATTTATCTAGTTTTCATTCGGTTCGATTCTTTGCATTTCAGATAAAATACTAAGGCTTAATTACTATTTTGGTGTGTTAATTTAATAGTTTGTGTTATTGAGAAACAACATGGCCCAAATTGATTCAAAACAACTTAGAAAAGAAAAACAAATGATATGATCATTATGAAAAAATGAAATCATATGCATATGTATCTGTGGATAATTTTATTTGAACATTTATGTGATACTGGTAGTTTTAATCATAAAATTTATTTGATGTCGATCTATTGACCTTCGCATTATTTATAGTATTTATTTCATATGAAAGTTTATTTTAGTATAAGTGAATGTGGTTCTATGTTTATAAGAACGCAAACAGGCTAATATACAAAAACTTGTTTATTTTGGAAAAAAGATCCATAAATTAAATTTGTTGAATTTTTAGGGTAAATTTCATTTCTACCATAAGTTTGATACCATTTTTAAAATTTATCTTTAATGAATGATTATTTTCAAAAATACCTTAAATTTTTGATGAAAATAGACTTACTTAATTTTTTTGAATATTTATAAAAAAACTAGAAACTCAACCTAACTACTTTAACACTAAACTCAAATGTTAATATATTTTTGATAGTGTGTATTTTTATAAAATTGTACTTAACTTATACTATTCTTAAAAATTTCTCAAAATTTTAATAGTGCTTAAGAAATAAAATAAATGAATCAATATCTAAATTTTTGTTGGTAATAAAAATAGGGTTTTTTTTCAAAAACAACCTAAAAATTCAAGTCAACCCAAAACCAACCTCTTTTTTTTAGTTACTATTCATCATTGAATTTTCATAATACCATAAGTTTTTGAATTATTTACAAATTTGCCATTATTATTTATCTATTCTATTAAAATAGAAGTCACAACTCACTTCATGTGTGATTTTTTTAGGTTGGACCATTTCCTAGATAATTGTTTTACTAATTTTTGTTATTTACATAACAATATTATTTTATTCTTTCTTTCTCTAAACAAATAAATAAGAGTATCTTTAATGGAATATTTTTTCAGATTTCATTCCTAAATATATGTTTCTTAATTTTAATATGTGATATTATTATTTATATAATTCAAGATAAAATATAATCATATTTTTAATTAAAAATATCATTATAATGTATCTTTTCATCTAGATTTCAAGAGCAATATATAAATATTATTTATATAGTTTTTAGATCATATGATAATAACAAAATTTAAAAAATTAAAATATAGATCAAATAAGGAGGTAAATATGCATTAACATAGTTTATAATGCTTTTATATTTTAAATATTCACTATGAATTGATATATCTTTAATAATATTTTATGCTGCTCTTATACATTGTAAACTTAATTAATCGGCATATACACATTGATATATAAACTTAAATAATTTATTCTACTTTTATATTTGTATAACATTATACAAATAATTTATAATATAAATATACCAATTGTTTCATAGCTATCTGATCCTATATTTGGTATATAGAAAAATTTCTTCATATAACTTTGAAACAAATACCATATTATTTAACTATAAACTAATTTTTAAATAAATAGGTGTATAAATGTAATCAAAGATATTAAATAATTATATTTAAAAATAAATAAATAAAAAATTGATTCATGTAATAAACATGATCAGATGACAAATAATATATGTAACATATTATTGTAGTTGACATAAAATCTTAAAATAAAATAGTTTTACCAAAATAAAATCTTAAAATAATATGAATAATCAAATTGAAACATTAAAATGTCGTTCATATATAATATTACATTTTAAGATAAAAGAACACCCGCGCGGTTGCGCGGGTCGAAATCTAGTTTATTTATTAATTTCGAAAAATACAAAAATCAAATACACCCTAAACATTTCTTCTTAATTATAACTATGTCATCATCATCAATATTTTCAACCACCATGAACCACCATTTTTGATCTCTTAAAACTTTAGAATTGAATTTTCAACCACTTTTTTCTCATTCTAAACAAGCAAATCTTCATTTCCTCTCATTTTCTCTACATTTCCATCTAAAAATCTCTCTTAACCTTCATTTTCATAATCATAAACTTCATAATTTCGTGTTTTTTCACTTCTGAATCGTCAAAAATGTTTCCTTTTGGTCATTATTGGAGTTTGGACGGTTGAAAAGGCTGGAAACGAGCTTCACACTGCAAAAAGGTAACTATTTTCATGGTTTAAGTCGTTTCTCAGATCTGTGTCGCGATAGTAGACTGTTTTATATGTCTACACCCTTATGTAGACATACAATGCAGTCTATTTGTCAACGCACAGGTCAGTTTTGCAATTGACTAAACGGATTTTTTTTGTAACGTAGCCTTCCCCGACAGTCTACATCTTAACCTTTGACATCAAAAACAAAAAAGTACGTAGACCTACAAAGACGACTACGCAAAAGATGTTAGTTTTGCATTTGAATGAACTTTTGACTTTTCATAAGCAGACTTCAACATAAGTCTACGAAGCGTAGACTGCCGAAGAAGTTTACTTAAGGTCAGTTTTGCATTTGACCAAAATTTTGACTGCGTTGAAAAGGTTAGTTTTGTGTTTGACTAAAACTTTTTAAAATTAATTATTATTTTTTTAATATGTAGACTTCAGATGCAGTCTTCTCTTCCAGAAAAAAAAAATGTAGACTATCTGTGAAGTCTATTTTTTTATTTTGGTCAAATGCAAAACTGACTCGTCGGCTTTGAGAGTAGACTTCTTGCGAAGTCTGCAAATATGTAGACGTTCATTTCAATCTACCCCCTAAAAGTCAAACATAGTCAATTGCAAAACTAACTTCATTCAAAAAACTAAAACATGTAGATTGTATATTTAGTCTACCTCTGAAAGTCAAATCCTGGAAAATTCTGGTCAATAGCGAAAACTAACATTTTTGAAGTTGTAGACTGAAAACAAATTCTGCTTATATAAAATCACAATTTTTTTTTCAACTATAAAAAGTAACTCGTAAAATGGTCAATTGCAAAAACTAACCCAAAGAGTAGACCTATCTGACCGTCTACGGATGTAAACTGAAAAGAAAGTCTACCACGTTGTAGACTCAACATGGAGTATATTTTGAAATTTACATTAAAAGTTAATTTGTGTACTATGCATTAAATTTTTTCACCAATTTTTTCGTTTGAAAGTATGTAATAGTTAATCTAATGGGTTTTGAGTGATTTTGGATAGAAAAAATGTTGTAATTATGAAAGTATAATACTTTTGATTTTGCTATATTGCTAGGAAACAATTGTAGACATATTAGTAAGTCTACGTTAATTGTCACAGTGCAAACAACCAGGTCACATCCAAACTGTCCAGGTTAAACCAGTGTTGTCTTACTGCTTTGGATGTTGTCTTATGTATTATCTCTTATGTGTTGAATTGATCAATTGTATTATTGCTTTGGATGGTGTCTTATTGCTTTGGATGTTGTCTTATGTCTTATGTATTTAACTTATCAGATGTATTGTCGCTTTGGATGTTGTCTTATTTGATGAACTTTTGTTGAAATCGTAGGTCTTAATTTTTCTATTACTTTGAGTTCTAATGTTATTTTCTGTCGTGCAGACCAACATGTTAGTCTTCTTGAACAAAAAGTAGACTTCTTTTTAAGTCTCTTATAAAGGAAGACTAATATGTAAATCTCTCGATTGTATTGAAATTGTACTTTTGGTCGAATATGAATTAAAATCTCTGAAAGAAGAGTATTATACTGATACAAATTATGATATTTTGATATATAGTCGAGTACCAGACTTCTATAAAAGTCTTCTGTAAAAGAAGACTAATACTTAAGTCTGCTGCAAGCAAATTACATAAGTTTGTTACAACCATATGTCTGGTACAAAAGCCTGATACAACCGTCTGTTACTCACAGTTCTTGAGCTCCTCCCTAGAGTATACAATCTCGATAGGAAATCAGGCTTATCCATTTTGTAACATGCACCAAGAAGACACAAACAAAGAATTATATAAGTGCATTCTACACGAGAAGTCTACAATTTAAAATGAAGCCTACACGAGAAGCCTATAAATTCAAACATCAGTGTACTACAAATTCAAAACATCAGTTTACATGAGAAGTCAACAAATTCAAAATATCAGTTTACAAAATTCAAAATATCAGTCTACAAATTCAAAATATCAGTCTATAAATTCAAAATATCAGTCTACAAATTCAAAATATCAGTCTACAAATTCAAAATTTCAGTCTACAAATTCAAAATTTCATTCTACAAATTCGAAACTTCATACTACACTTCAAAATGAAGTAGACTCACTGGAAGCAGAGAAATGGATTAGAGAGGATGCAATGCTCGTTAGAGAAATGGATCTAAGACTGACCGACTCAGATTTGAATCAAAAGAAACTAAAAGGTTAGTAAACAAGGATGAGCTTGTTAGGTTATTAGTTAAACGAGAGATAGAGATGACAGAGAGACGTACGTTGGAAAGATGAAGCACAGTCCCTTGCTGGCTAGGACAGAGAGATGAAAGTAGAAGCCATGATACTGACCGGAAGCAGAGATTTGGACGAGAAGCACCGTTCCTTAGAAGTCGCCGGCTCAGATCTGAAAAGAGAAAAAGGTAAAGGTGGTCATTTTTTATCAAACAGAGAGGTAAAACAGAGACATTTAACTTACCAGAGCGATGGAGGAGACAGAGTCGAAGCGGATGGGAAACTGCGTGGATCGAGTTCGCCGGAAATCTCGCCGGAAATCGCCTAGAGAGAGATACGGCAAAGATTAGTTTTTTTTTTTACCTGAAAAGCTTGAGAAATGCGTATTTATATACTAGGTTAAATTGTGTGTAGACTGAAAAAAGGTCTGCATATATGTAGAATTTATAATATGTCTACGAACCCCTTAACCACAAATCTCAGACCGTAAATGTTTTATTTGATCATCAAAATTATATTGGTTAAATTCGGTTAGGTTAAATTGTGTGTAGACTAGAAAAAAGGTCTACATATATGTAGACTTTATAATATGTCTACGAACCCCTTAACCAAAAAATCTCAAACCCTAAATGTTCCTTAAAAATGTTTAATTATATAAAATTTTAATTTTTTACTTCATATTATCCATTATATTAATGATTAGTTAAAAATATTACAACAATTATTTTTATATATTTTTAAAATTAATTATTAGATAAAATTATGGTATAGACTACATACCAAGTCTACCGAATGAATAGACTTCGTACGAGGTCTACATATACATAGACTTCTTTCTGTTACGTGTAGACTAACAAAGGATAAAAACGTAAAATACACTTCTGTTTTTTGTTTGGTCATAAGGGTTAAATAATACTTTTATCACCCTTGTAGGTTGGTTTTGCATTTGATTGAAATTGGGGTACACTTATAGGTTTAAATTGAAATTTAGCTTATTTTTAGCAAATCCCCCTAAAAAATATGATAGTAGATTTTATTCATAGTTTTTTGAAAATAAGGTATGTATGATTTGATAAGAGTTTTTAACATGTAAACGATTGACAATTCATACATAATTTTTGGTTGTTATCACAAAATAGCATAAAATTAAGAAGTTGTCATTTTTCGCGTGAATAATAAAAAATGTTCAAATACTAAAAATTTATTATTATATTTAATATAAAAATTTAACATATTTGATTAGTTTATATATTTTGGATATTTTATTCCAGAGAGTTTTGGATAAAAATAAGAGTGTTAAATTTATTTCAATTTCAAAAATGATTATACCTTCTTTATATATATATATAATATATATTAAATCTACTATATCTCAAGCCATGTCTTTTTATTAGCTAAAGGTATTTTGTTTTCAATCCTTTATGTTTTTTCTTTTGTTTGAAACAAGGGACAATTTGAATTTTATAGCTCATAGATCAAAGCAAACATGACTTGGTTGTTATAGCTAATTTTTCCTTAAGGTGGAGCTTTCTATAGTCATAATATATCTCTGGAGTTTCTTTTATATTTTCTGGAGTCATATACTTGTTAGTAACAAATTCTTGTATAAGTAATCCACTTTCGTTATGGTTAATCTGTACTTCTCTGTCTTGATTTTACGTAAGGAAACTTCAGTTTAGATATAAGATGTTTCACTATTGACTAACATTGACACTCCATCCTTTTAACATATATGAATGCCATTTCAGAGCTGGTCTTGGTCGTTTATGGATCATTGGCTTGATATATTTTAATCCACTATATAATTCTAGACCGTTGGTACTTTCATTTTCATATATCTCCTTGAGAAAGAGACAACCAAATGTGTTTGTGTCAACTCATGTTAGAGAGATGGATGGAGAAACTGTGGAGAGTGTGAACTAAGGGAAGGATAACTATCAAGACATGCATGATAAGATTTTTTACATTCGTGAGTTTCTTTGCTTTCTTTGTGCTTCTAGTTCGTAAATGTGTCAGGTTTTGGTTAATATGTATACAAGTAGGATAAGTTTACACACATGATAAGTTTACACACATCATGTGTTCCAATAATGTTTTTTACGAGTGTCCCTACAAATGTATTTTGACTAAATTTTCAAATTTCCTCCCCTTTATCGTATAATTTCTTACACCTTTTTTTTTCGCTTCTTGAATTATCTCTTCAACTTTTCAAGCTTAATAATACTAAAATAAGTTTCATGCCAACAAAAGAAACTACAAAACGGGATACATCATTGCTATAGCTGTTGTGTCCATTTTTAATCAATTTTATCGATGTTTTATTATTTTCTAGATCCCACATTGATATGTAAGACTATGTCCAATCTTATTTTTCACTTTTTTTTTTTGAAGAATTTTTTGTTCCAACACTACTTCATTTCTTACCTCAAATTGAAGCAATGGATATTATTGCTTCAAATTTGAAGATATATTGTTTACATTAACTTTTCTAATTATAAATTTGTTCTTTTTTGGACAACAAATTGATTCTTATACTTTTTCTTATATTTTCAAAATAAATTATATAGGTTAATATTAGCTACCCATTTAATTCATAAGTTTAACTATTATTTTCATTTAGTTAGATGTTTATATCCAAGAGCATGGAAATATTTATTTCTAAGAACTTTTAGCTTGATTAAGAAGAAGCATAAATAAATAAATTCATTGTTTACTTCCAAACACTTTTGTTAATCACTTATAAAGAAATACGTATATAATGTTTTTATGAAATATCATGTACTTTGTTTGTTTCTTCATGTTATGTACTAAAATTATTGTATGATAATGTTTAATATAATATTAACTGTGCTAGACTATTATTAAAACAAAATAATTGAGTACCATAAGTAAACATTAAAAAGTGGAAGATAATATTAATAAATTATGATAATTGGAGACAGATTATAGTTGAAATATTTATTTACAAGAAATGAAGTAACCGTTGGATTAAATATTTATTTATTTTGAAAAAAAAATTGAAAATGAAAAGATGAAACCAACTTTTAGAAATGTATTAAGGGTTTGATTGGCAAAATATTTGTAAAAGCATTATGCTTCATATTATCCAATCAAATTTTATTGGAAAAGCATTTAGAAAAAGCTTAGATAAGATGTTAATGTTCTCCAAATGTTTTTTGTCCAATGTTCTTTGTTAGAATATTTGCATTTATAATATATGAAAATTAAGAAAAATATATAATTTATTTATTTTATTTACTAATATCAAAAATATGTTTATAACTAAAGTAAAATTTTATTTATTTTTCAAATTAAATTTTACAAGTAAAATATTTTAATTTATTTAAAATCAAAATAGTATTTCACTTATAAAATACAAATTAATTTATATAAATAAATATGATTCCTTAATTGTAATAAAAATATATAAATAAATATATATTATTTTAAAGAAAATATTATGTATTAAATAGTAATGTTTATGATAATTTTTAAAATACTATTCCTCAACCACTTTTTTATTAAATATTTTAATGAGAAACGTACTACCTTTACAAATTACGTTATTCTTTTATCAATCAGTTTTTACCAATCAATGTCTAAGTCAGGGGTTCTTTCTATTTTTAAGACATTAAGGATAATACCCAATTAATGTAAAATTACAAAAAGAAAATATCTGACTAATTGAAAAAACTGACATATCTTTCAAGTTTCAACTAAAAATAAAATTATTTATTAAGCTGAATATATAGAACTATTGTAAACAAAATACAGAAATATCATACAAATTTGAAAATAAAATCTATACATAAATAAATTTATTAAAAAAAGAAATATAACTCAGATTATCTCGGGATGTAATAGATGGATAACATATATCATACTATCTGTAAAGAGATTTTTGAAAAATTAGAAAAAATCTAAATTACAATCAAAACGAATCTGAAAATCCAAGCTGGAATCGAAGTGCCAACATATGATACAGTTGAAGGAGAGCTTCTAGCACCAAGTTTATCCGCAATTGTAAAAAAAAACTAACTAAAAAAGGGATCATTTCTGAAATGAAGTAATTATTTTTCTTTCCCTTCCCTTTTACTCTTAAGGCAGTGAGTACTCAGTAAAAGAAGTATAAAACCGTGTATAATAATGGACTGATTGTTCCGCTGCTGAAATCGTGGATAATTAATTAATAGCATAAAATTATAAAGAAATTGAAAAAGACAAAATCCGAGAAGCCCTAAAAACCCTTGCACGTCTTTCACTCTCCACTGCAGAAGCCGACATAACCAAAAGCAAAAGCAGGGAGAAGAAAGAAGAAGACGAAGAAGAAAGATGAGCAACCATTGCTTACAACCTCTCTCCCAATCACTCTTCCATCTTCACCTACTCCAAGCTCTCAAACCCTAGATTCTTCTCCCGCTCCGCCATCAACTACAGAGCAAAACAGAGACTTAGCTCCCCTTCTTCTCCCTCCTCAACCTTCCTCCATGCCTGAATCGAAAAGGGTCCGTCGTCACTCGGGTCCTCAACTCAGTCAACTCAGATCTCGACGAAAAGGCAAACCTTTCTCACCGGAGATTGTCGGAAAGAGAACCGATCTGAAGAAGATCATGATCCTCGGCGCTGGTCCGATTGTAATAGGACAAGCCTGCCGAGTTCGATTACTCGGGGACTCAAGCTTGTAAAGCCTTAAGAGAAGAAGGTTACGAGGTTTCCTCATCAACTCCAATCCAGCAACCATCATGACCGACCGGAAACAGCTAACCGGACTTACATCGCTCCGATGACTCCTGACCTCGTCGAGCAAGTTATCGCTAAGGAGAGACCCGACGCTCTCTTACCAACCATGGGTGGCCAAACCGCGTTGAACCTCGCCGTCGCTTTAGCAGAGAGCGGGGCTTTAGAGAGAACGGAGTTGAGTTGATCGGTGCTAAGCTTGATGCCATCAAGAAGGCGGAAGATCGTGAGTTGTTTAAGGATGCCATGAAGAACATTGTTTAAAGACTCCACCTTCAGGGATTGGGGAACACTCTCGACGAGTGTTTCGACATTGCTGAGAGGATCGGTGAGTTCCCTTTGATTATTAGGCCTGCGTTTACTTTAGGTGGTACTGGTGGTGGCATTGCTTATAACAGAGAGGAGTTTGAGTCTATCTGTAAAGCCGGTTTTGGCT